>JAKELJ010001268.1:0-10295 GCA_025594165.1 Tamias sibiricus
TACTGTTCGACACGGACACGTCAATGGCTTACTTAGAGCTACTACCACATGGATGTCTTCAAACTAAGCCTTGTTGAATACTTTCCAAATGAGCCTGGACAAGAGCAAAGTGGTGTCAAAGCACTTCATTATCCCTTTGACAGTGTCCTCAGGTCAAGTGCACAGAGCTTTAGCACCAAGGCTCAGTGCCAGGAACTTCTTGTGGAAGCCACCCTGGTCGGTTCTCCTGGTTGCTCTGGGCCCCAAGTCCCGGATTCAGACTGAGGAAACACCACTGCATCAAGTTCTCCCTCGGGCCTTAGAAAAAGACTCTGAGGTCTCAGGGGACATCCAGGCCTCTTGACACTAATTTAGAAAGGCAGATCTACACAACAACAGTACTACTTTTATATGGGCCTCAATGGAGCACAACCATTGAGGTTTCCCAAGCAGGCCAAGAACTAATATTATTGCCCAAGACACTATTCAAGGCTGCTCCCCCGCCTTCCTGTGTGAAAAAAACGCCATCGCAAACAAAGCCAAAAAAGCAGGACTGGCTGGTATGTTGCCCTCTGAGTGACCCCGCTCTCAATGATACCTTTATTTTTTTGAAATATGGATTGTACATTTCAAATTCTTCTTCATGTTAGTGGGATCACAACATCTGCAATTCAGCCACAATTGCCTCCAATACTTGAGATACTTTTTTCTCAAACTACATAATAGGACCCCCTTTCATTTCTATTCAGAAACCACTCTGGGGACGGAATTGCATCTATGTCTTAGCACTGGTTTTGGTGTAACTTCATTCTCTACAAATTCATGTCCATTCTGGTGGGGCTTATTTCCTCTTGAAGCTCTGTTGTACCCCTGAGTATTGACGGATAAATCCTTGGATGAAGAGGACACCTCAGAAACTTCATGGACCTTAGTGCAGGTCTTTCCAAGCAAGCTAGTCACCCATCTATGTGATCAGTGACTCTGGCCATGCTTCAATTAAGTCCAGAAGAATGCTGTAACTATGATTTTAATTTCTTTCATGATACTACAAGGGAGAGGCAACAAATGCTCACGAGTCACCTGAGGAGGGGGCCGAAGACTGTAGCGTCTTCTGACTGTTGCGTGCATTGCTCACCATCTTCACCTTATCACCATGAATAGCATGGACATTTCCCGTGAAGTGACTATGCTTCCACTCCAAAACGAATCTCAAGGCACTATTCATGCTTTTCCTTTTATGCACCTTTTCAGTCTTATAATCCATAAGGAACCAATATTTTACACAAGTGTATCATTTGCCAGCAGGATTTATTTCCTATATTTTTTGAATGTCCTTCACAGACCTTTTTTCTTGGGTTCTTTCTCCTTGTCAATTGATTGTTTTTTTTAATTAAATCAACTGGCCCAGTCCTGAGTGAATTCACCTGCGAGACACATTGAAAATAAAAATGATGGACAGATATGGCAGAATCAAAACAAGGAAAAACCAAAAAACAGTGCCCAACTTGAAAGACTTTACACATTTCTACCTATCTAGTTCACAATTGCATCGATTTGCCCTCCCTTAATGATCCGGGTGGTGAGACATTTGGAGAAGGATCTTGCCACGAGCTCTACCAGAAAACCCGGTTTCCAAATGAAGTTTTGGGACTCTGTGTCACGTATGTTGTTCTTGGGGCTTGGACACCGAGTGCTGATGCTGGTCTTGTGCCACCCACAATGGTTCTGTTTGGTCTGTTCTACACGGACGTTCAATGGGATTAGAGCTCACTCACCACATGATGACTTCACCAACTAAGGCCTTGTTGCATCTTTCCCCCAATGAGCTCTGGATAAGAGCAACAGTGTGTCAACCCTAGCACTTCATTTCCCTTTGACAGTGTCCCTCAGTTCAAGTGCCAGAGCTTCATGACGCACCAATGGCTCAGTTTCATGGACTTCTTGTTGGAAGCACCTTTGGTCTCTCCTGGTACTTGCTCTGGGCCCCCAAAGTCCAGGATTCAGACTGAGGAAACACCACTGCTCAGTTATCCCTCTGGGGCCCTGGGAAAAGGACCAAATGCACTGGGAGGTCTACTGGGCATCCCAGGCCTCTTGCCAACTCTTTTTAGAAGGCCTCCCTTATCTACACAACAACAGTACTACGTTTATACCTGGGCCTCAGTGGAGCACAACATTGAAGGCTTTTCCCAAGAAGGCCCAACGAACTACTTTGAGTGCCCCTAAGGCGCTCATTCCGGACGCTTCCCTACCTTCCTGTGTGAAAAAAACGCCATTCGCAAAAACAAAAGGCCCCCAAAAAGCGGGACTGGCTGGCTATGTTGCACTCTGTTGACCCTCTCTCAAGAACTTTATTTTTTTGAAATATGGATTGTACAGTCTAGGTATTGTTTTCCTTTTATTATTATGTGGGCAGTATGGCTAAATTGCCTAACTTGACCGCAAAAAAAACATTGTCCTTTAGTGGTATTATCTAAATGATTTCTTAGGAGCAGGATTTGAGCCATATTCTTTAAAAACTGTGAAATAAGTCTTGGCCCTTTAGGCGCTGCAGCAAATGCTATGCCTTGAATCTGGGCTGGGGTAGTATCCACACATTGTTCTTAATAAATTCAATTAAAGGTTCAGTCTTTCTAATTGGGCGAAGTAACGGCTGACAGGTGGTATTGGCGTTCTCAAATAGCCAGCTGTTTGGTTCCAGCAACGTCCGGCTGCTTCTGCTGAGGAATTACTTTTAGCAAATAGTGCTTCCAGCCTAGCAACAAAATCCTATAAGCTCAGAAGCTGTTGTCTGATATTTGAAAAGAAATGCTGTTTAGATTCAGAAGCAGGAAGATTTTCTCCCTGCTACTAAAGGAGCATTTGTGACGTCTTGCAATGCATTGTTGCGTATTTTCACCTGGTCCTTCTGGTGAATAATATTCTACAGTCCCCTCAACATGGAGATAGTATATTTATATGCCCCTCTTCTAAAATGCTGTTTCCGCAACAGACTCGGTTTTCATTTATCCTTATAAACAGCCTTCCATAATAGATATTGGTGTGATGGTCCTATTGATTCACATATTCCTTTGGCAATTTCACTTGGAATGATTGATCATTCTAAGTGGAAATGCTTTTTAAAATTGATGCCATTATATTGATAACATTTTGGTTACCTATCCATAAACAAAAAGGTTCAATAGGTTCCAAACTGAACGTCCCAGGGAATTCACGCCGAACAACATAGGGCAACTTAAGAAAATATCTTTAAGTAAATCAACATATTTGATGCAATTTTGATTGACTTATTTTCATAAAACTTACTCTAAGAGATACATGTCAATGGTGCTAATGTTATTTATGAACACTTAATTGGTTGTTTTACTATTTCTTAGTACTTAAACTACGGATGACTTATAAATTTCTCCCACAATTACTTCTTCGTGTGACTAGGGGTGCTAACTGTGATTGAATATATGATATGTCGAGAATAGTGTTGGGGGATTTTAGACAACAGTCAATCACAAATCACGCGTTTACCACACATAGTTAAGTTGTATATTTATATTCATATATACGTCTCTGAGTTAATCATCAATGAACCTATGAAACAAAAACCAATACAGGAAAACGCTTGAGAAGAAAAAATTGATTATGACTGATGTAAACTATTTAAACTCTCGGGACTTTAAAATCCCTATTAAATGGTGGGCTGTGTTGGCACACGCTGTATAATCCCAGCGACTCTGGGAGGCTGAGGCAGGAGGTATATGTGTGAGTTCGAATGACAGCGCTCAGCTAATGTCGAGGAGTTGCACTTAGCAACCGCAGTGAGTACCCTGGTCCCTCTAATAAAATACAAATAAAAAAAGGGGTGGGGGCTGCGGGATGTGGCCCGGTGGGTCGAAAAAGTGTGCGTGCCTGAGTTTCAATCGCGCCAGTACCAATTAATAGAATAAAATAAAATATAATAAATAAATAAATAAATAACTATATTATTAAAATCCTCTATTAACCTAAAGAATAGTTAAAATGTACTGGGAACTATATGAACTGTTTGACCAAGGTTGTATCATCAGAAACCGGAAAATGGTTTACACATATAGACAAAACTCCTCCACCTCGCAAAGCTAAATGTGTGGTAATGGAATATTAGTTCCAAATAAATGTAAACAAAACAGTCATTTGGGTTCTGTGTAAAGCTATAGCCAAAATTTACATACCAATGTAATTAACATTTCTTCATCTGGAATTTTCTAATTGCTTAAGTATTGTTGAACCCTACTGAGTGGCTAGAAAAAAGAATACTATTTATAGCGAAGCCTTTACAAACTTCAATGAATAGCAAAACACAGCAAAAAATCCCTGTCCTCGATAAATAAGAGCTGAAAAGACAATCTATATTAGGGGAAAACACAATTGACAATATTCATAATAAATAAGAAAGTGGGTCATAATTAACTGCTGGTTGGTTGTGCTGGGCCTTGGTAACCTCAGGGCACCTCAGTAGGCTGAGGAAGGAACGGTACTTTATAGACATGAGCCATGAATCCTTTGAATAATCTCTATAGGATGCAGAAAAAAGCATTTGATAAGTATAACATCCATTCATGCTCAAAATACTACAAAAAACTAGGGATCGTAAGAAATACCTAAAATTGTAAAAGATACATATGCTAAATCAAAGCAAAACATCATGGCAAATGGAAAATAATTTGAAAAAACATACCCTCTTGAAACTGGGTAACAAGACAGGGAATCCCTTTTTTTCAAATCACTTCTCAACATAGTTTCTGGATAACTCTTGCCCAAGAGCAAATTTAATAGAAAGGAAATTAAAGGGATATGAATAGGAAAAGAACAACCCAAAAATTATTCCTATTTGCTGACAATAATTCTATATTTATGAAACATCCATAAAATCCACAGACGCTTCTTGATACTTCAAAAATGAAGGCAGACAAAGTATAGGATATAAATTAACACCCATGAATCAATTGTGTTCCTACACATCTATTGATGAATCAATTGTGAGAGCAATTAGGAAAAAATATTTAACATAGCATAGGGAAAACTATCCCCAATGTTCTTGAATAGTCAGAATTAATGTTGTCCAAAATGGCCATACTACAAATGGCACCATTACAGATTTAATGTAATTCCTTAATTAATATGCCAATGGACATTTCTTTACAGAAAATAGAAATAGGCAGTCATGAAATTCATTTGTGGAAAATAAGGAGGTCCAAGAGTATGCCAATGCAATCCGTGGTGAGATAAAGTGAAGTCATGAAGCATTCCAATACCAGACCTTGGGCTGGTGGCTGGTGGGCTCAGTGGTTAGAGGCAAACTGCCTAGCACACACATATCGAGGTACTTGGCTTCGATTGCTCAGCACCCACATAAAAATAAATATTATAAAAGTAAAGTTTATTGTGTCCAGCCACTAAAAAAAAAACAAAAAATAATAAAATAAAATAAATAAAAAATAAAACCCACAATACAGGCCTCCCTTAAATCCTATACTTACAGAGCTACAGTAATCAAAAAATGGACATGGCACTGGCACAAAAATAGGCATAAATGGCACAGAAATAGTAAGAAATAGAGACAAAACCTGCAACATAATATTAGTTAATCTCATAACTAAAAAAGGCCTTCAAAAAACGATACATTGGGAGAAGAGATAGGTTTATTGTACAAATGATCAGGGAAAACTGAAAAAAATCATATTTAGCAGAATGAAGTTGTACCCCTAGTTCCTCTCACCGCTGCCTCAAACTCAACTCAAAATAGATCAAGGGAACTGGGCAAGAGACCAGAGCCCAGTGCCTACTAACCCATTATAGGCCCAAATTTCCATCATGTTGGCTTAGAAACTGACTTCCTCTACAAAACTCCTAAATGGGTTTGGTTATCATACTAAAATCTTCTTCACATCAGAGGAAAAATAATCAAGAATGTGAAAGAGAGAGAGCATGCAGGATTGGAGAGAAAATTTTGCCACCTATCAACTAAGAGGCAATAAACCGCCTCCATTATGTAAAAGAACTCAAAAAACTTAACAATGACATAAACCAAAATTATCCAATCAATAAAACGGGACAAGGAACTGAAACAGACACTTTTTTCACAGAAAAAGTAAATACAAATGGTCAAAATTTTATGAAAAAAAAAATGTTCAAACATCTCTTCAGCAATTAGACCACATGAAAAATTAAAACTACACTGAGAATACATTTCACACTTAAGTCAATCAGAATGGCTAATTATCAAGAATAGAAATAAACAAATAAGATGTGGTGGAGATGACAATTATCAAGATTACAAGGAAGAATAAATGTGGGGGAAAAGGTATACTAATACATTGCAGAAAATTTGGAATGGAACCACAATTCAAAAAAAAAAAATATTACTTTTTAGTTGTAGGTGGGACACAATGTCTTTATTTCATTTTTATGTGGTGCTGATGATCGAACCCCAGTGCCTCCCCATGTGCCAGGCGAGCAACTCTACCACTGAGCCACAACCCCAGCCCCTGGAACCAGCATTTAAACCCAACTACCCCACTCCTCAATTTATACCCAAAGGACGATAAAATCATCAACCTACAGTTGACACAGCCACATCAATGTTGATAACACCTCAATTCACAATAGCTCCGCTATGGATCCAACTAGGTGCTTTTCAACAGATGAATGGATAAAGAAAATGTTGTACATATACACGGTGGATACTACTCAACCATAAAGAAGCATGAAATTATGGCATTTACCCAGTAAGAGGGAATGGAAATGGAGACTATCATGCTAAGTGAAATAAGCTTATCACCCCCAAAAACCAAATGCCAAATATTCCCTCTGATGTGCAGACGCAATGACTCACTGTTAGGGTCAGTGGGCTGTGGGGAAGAATGGGATTGGACAAGAGTGGGCGGCAAAGGGGTGAAGGGAATGAGAGATGGGAAATGGGTAAAGACAGTAATGAAAAACAATTGGATATAACTTTCTATTGATGTATATACGACCTGTGTAACTCCACGTCAACGTACAAACACACAGAATGGGATGTTATTCTACCATGTATGTATATAAATAGTCAAAATGCATCCTAACTCGTTCATTGTATAAACAAAAAAGAACAAATAAACAAATGTAAAATATAGCATCACCAGGGAGTTTAAGAGGGACAATAAGAGAAATTGGGTTTCATGAGAAAGCCCATGTGATGCAAGTTTGAGAGAACACACAAGTTCATCAGGGGAACGGGATATACACCACAGGACACATGGTTTTTTTTTGTTTTGTTTTTGTTTTTTTGGGCGTCCTTTTTAAATAGCAGCCCTGACAAGGAAAAATTAAAAACTATAAGTGTTGTGTGAAAAAAAATCTAGTTTTTGAACCATAGGAATTTAAGGTGAAATTCCAGGATGATAGTGGTCCATAACGTTGAAATAAAATTATAAGGCTTGGTTTTGATGAATAAGAAAATATTATTTTTTTTAACAATCAACCACTTAGTATACGTAGTCATTTGTTTCATGGAAAATCACAATTATGTGTTTTCTGATAAAAATTTGGTAATAATGTAAATATATATTTTTGGTTTCAAGGAAAATGGTATGATTATATTATTGAAAGGCTTGCAAATTTCAAAGCTATCTTTTTGTTTTACAACTCTTAATTTTGGCAGACAACTTAGAAACACACAACTGCTTTGTCAGATAATGATACATCCATGCCTTCCTTCCTCTGTAAGACAGGAACATTGATCACTAAACAGAGCTTTTTAAAATAAATGATTGTGTCCCTTCTACATATGGCTCTCTTAACTTCTTGAGCACAATCAAAATGAGCTGGTGACTTAACAGTGAAAAATATCACCTACTTTGCTGAATTTATCAGATCGTTAAAGTCTCCTTGTAGAGTTTTTAGGGTCTTCTAAGTAAGGGACCATATCTAAAAATGGGAATAATTTGACTTCTGCCTTTCCAATTTTTGTTTTCCTGTATTGCTTTCTCTTATTTAATTGCTCGAAAATTGAAAATTTCCAGCACAAACTTGAATAGGAGTTTTGAGAGTGAACTGCTTTGTCTTATATCTGAGCTGCTTAAAGGAAACAGTGGGTTTTGTTTTTGTTTTTCCATTTTGGGCATGATGTTGAATTGGGTTTTTGTCCTTACCATAGCGTCTTTAGTCTGTTGAACCATAATGGGTGCCTTTTTCTCCCTATTATCTAACGCTTATTCCTGGGCTTGTATTTTTGACTGGGTTAGTTTGAACTGTGAAACGCTTTCATTATCTGCAGCCCGTTGAGAATGGTTTTGTGATTTTAGTTCCTTAAATGAGAATATCACTTTATGTCGGCAATTGTTGCCTTTATTGCTTCGCTTTTGACGGCACCTTCCTTTCATTCCTGTGATCGAAACTCTCTTTTGACACATGGTACTGCGGTTCTTTATTTTTTTTTTTTTATACTACTTATCTGTTCTTGCGTCCCCCAATGTGGTCCGGTTAGGACACATTTGGGGACACACATATCATTTAGTATTTACATGGCTGCTGAGGATTTACGGGTAACCCAGGGCTGCTCAAACCATGCCATCAGGCCGACGCTCAGTACTAGACGGACCAACGGACAGTAGTGGGGCCCACTTGTGCTTCTTTACTCGGCTGCACGCCACAACCGCAGCTCCGGGGTTGCGGCCCCCCGCGGGTATGTAATCTTTTTATTATCGCTAGGTATACATTTGGTTTCTCTTTTTTGCAAGTTTTCTTTTCGAGGGCTTTTCGACACCAATCTGATACTCATCAATAGGTCACATCGCACGTCTCCCAGTTGTTTCATACTTACGGCTAATTTGGTCCATTTCCGGACACAATTATACGCCTTCTTAAATTCCCCAATATACTATTTTAAGTGGTAGAGGAGAAACAAAATTGGCCCCCAGGCAGGGTGTATTATTTCAGATAGAAAATTAAAAGTCCTGGCCTTTCGGTGATAAAGTAGTCCAAATTCTAAACACCTAGAGGAAATATGTGGACTTTTATATTTGTGATGATGAAATATAAATGTTAAATCAAATTATCTTGAATATGGAGGTGGTTGGAATTGCATTATTTTTTTCCCCCTGCTTTTGCCCCTGTATCAGAAAGCCGCACTCTGGGGCACCTGGGCGAGGTTCATAATTCATAGCGGTTTGATTGTTATTGAATGGATTGCTTTTCCCGAGAAAGGGTTTATCGTAGCTGCCCCAACCCATTGGCCGTCTTGGGGAGGGAACAACTTCCAACATGCATCTTCCAGCTTTGTTGTGGTCGCTGGAATTTGTCGGGCCAGGAAACTCGCGGGATACCGGTGGGAGGCAAACGTCCCTCCTCACCTCAAGTAACCAGGTCCATTGGGATTCAAATCCATGGCACTGCGACTTGGAGGGACTCGCGCCCTTCGGGGGTCAAACAGTACAGAAGGAGACTCTGTTGAGGGCAAAGCAAATCAAAAAACAACCAACAAGTCTGAGGGCTCTGGGCTGCGGCCCCTGCGACCTCACCTCATCCTGGGCGTTGCCAGCCCCAGGACCATGCCTTCTCTGGTCGAGTTCACCCCAGGCCGGCCACTCCCCAGTAGGTCGTGGTGTGCCCGGGCCACCCCCACTTGTGGCCAGCGCTGCGCCTAAGTCCTGCAGCACCGCACGCGCCGCCCTCCACTTGGGCTGTGGAGCGCAGGGACAGGGGCTTCCCGGACACCACGGGCGCGAGATTTCCCAGAATCTCCACTGCGGCCCTTGCCCGCCCCGAACCAGGTCTAGGGCGTGCGCGGCTTTGGCGGGGGGGGGCAGCCGGTGGGTGGGATCCCGGCGGGCCTGCATTTGTGCTGCTGCATGAGAGTACGACTGGCATCTGGGGGCGTCATTGCATACGGGGGCGGGACCGAACGGTGAAGCCGCCCAGCTGCCAATGTAGCTGGTACAAGGCCTCCAGGTGGCGGGACCTTGCTCCTGGCATGGTCGTCCTTGGCTGCTCCTCCAAGATTTGTCCCCAGGGCAGCATTCCCGTCTTGGGGCCGCACACTCGCAGTGGCAGTCTGCCTCACTCAGAGGTCAGACATGAACCATGTGGCAGTCCCTGAGGGCGACAGTGGGTTGCAGAGAGGCGGTGGCAGCGCGGTGGAGACGGCTGGCGATTGGTGCGGAGCGCTCCTGAGGTTGCTCTGGGTGGGCTTGGCCTCGTGGGAAAGGACTGCTCACCTGAGGATAAGTACGTGAAAGAGATGCGGCCTCTGCTGTGGAGTGAGTGTTGGTGGCGGGCAGGAATTGGGGCCCATATCAGACCAG
>JAKELJ010001269.1:0-10284 GCA_025594165.1 Tamias sibiricus
GGATATATAAAGAATTCAAAAAACTTACCACACACACACAACACACACACACAAACAAAAACAAAAACAAAAAAGCCCTATCAATAAATGGGTTAAGGAACTGAACAGACATTCCCAGAAGAAGAAATACAATTGATCAAGAAACATAGAAAAAAGTGTTTAACATCTTCTGCAATTAGAGAAGTATAAATCAAAACTACTCTAAGATTTTATCTCCCCCCATCAGAATGACAATCATCAAGAATACAGGCAATAATAAATGTTTAGAAGGATGGGGAAAAAGGGTACATTGGTTTATTGCTAGTGTGACTTGCAAATTGGTGCAACCACTATGGAAAGCAGTATGGAGATTCCTCAGAAAACTGGGTATGGAACCACCATTTTAACCTAGCTATCACATCCTTGGTTATACTACCAAAGAACTTAAAGTCAGCATACTATCGTGACATAGCCACATCAATATTTTAGGAGCTCAGTTCCCAGTATCTAGAATATGAAACCAAACTAGGTATCTTCAATAGATGAATGGGATAAAGAAAAATGTGATATATATACTCAATGGAATTTTACTCAGCTTCAAAGAAATTAAAATTATAAATTTGCCAGTAAATTGTTGGAGTTGGAGAATATTATGCTAAGTGAAATAAGCTAATTCCAGAAAAGCAGAGGACAAATGTTTTATCCAATATGGTGTGATTCTAACTCACAATAATGTGCGGGTGATGAGTCACATGAAGGGCAAAAACCGTACCGGGACCGCGCCTTATAGTAAAAAGGAGGGTTTATTAAGGGAAGGGAGAAATGGAAAGGAGAGGGGAACAGAAAGGGGGAGAGCTGGTGAGAAGATGGCAGTGAAAGAGAGGGCGTTCTGAACTGGCTGGAGCTTAAGTACAGAGGGGCAGGACCATGACTTGTATGGACCAGATTGGCTCACAAATGGGTGAGCCCATCCTGGGGTGAATTCCCGTGAGAGGCAAGTGTTCTCAGGATCAGGACATTTGAGGACATGAAGCCCACCAAAGGTGGATTCTCACAAGAGATGGACACTTCTGGGAAGGCACCTGGGGGTATGGCCTGCCAGCCTACCATTCCCCATTTTTTGTTTTCTTACGAAGTGGGGTGTCGTGTCTATCAGTCTAGCTGATTCAAGCTGAAAGGGGGCAATGTGGGTTTTATTGGTTGGGGGAATGTGGGCATAAAAGACAGGCAGGTCAGAATTGAGGGCAAAAAATTTCCCAGGAGGTAGGCGCGGAATAGATGAATCTCAGCAACTATGAGATGGGTGAAGTTTCCATGAAGCCAGAGATTGTTGAGGGTGTCAAACCAAGCTTCTGCAGAAAGTCACTGAGAAATTCAGCCAGCTACCTTCTCGTGAGCATGTAAAAATTGTGGGCCTTGTGAGTTTACTGGTAACACTATTATGAAAGTAACCAAGGAAATGAAGGTGAGAAGGATTATTGTCCATAGGCCTGTGTTCCACCAGGTTGTACATACGGTAAAGACGCCAATGGAGAGTGTGAGGTGCATCATAATGAGAATAACGGGTGGAAGGTTAGGGGCCTCTCGGAGCAGGCTGAAGAAGAGTCTAAGTCATCTCTGGTTGGAAAGTCATCTGTTGTTTTTAACAGTTGATAATCCCTGGGGGAAAAGCTGGTTAAATGTTCAAAACAAGAAAAAAAGAAAAGATTATTTTGAGCCAGTATCAGGGACATGAGAGAAATGAATTTTTAGGGGGTCGGTGGGAAGGGGAGAGCAAGTATACTGAGGTAGTTGTTTGTCATTCTTTTGTGGATCTTCAGCTGTTTGAGAAGCTGGTTTCAATCTGGAAATAGGAATCCAAAATGTCAAGTTCCCTGAGGTTTCAAAAAAATTAGCAGCCATCGGTGTGTACAGCACAACCTGGAAAGGGGCCTGGTCCACTTTTGGGCAAGGCAGACGGATCCCGTGTCCTGGGGAGGGGAGAAATAATCCCAAGAACCTGGTGTTTAATGGAAATGAAGCAGAGAGTCTACTTGGGTCAGGCAGGATGTAATCTTAGCATGTTCATAGCTGATGTCTGATGAAGAATAAGAGCGGAGAAGAGAGATCTTTGGGCAAGGTCCTTGAATTAAGGAAATTCCAGGTGGAAGAGCTGGCCACCCAAACATAACCTCAAAGGGGGATAGTGAGGAAGGTTTCTTTGGGAAGACTCGGAGCCTGAAGAGGGCAAGGGAAGTAGTTTGACCCTGTCCAAGCGAAGCTCCAGGGAGAGTTTAATCAGAATATTCTTAAGGGTTCTATTGGTTCTTTCTACCTTCCTGAAGACTTGGGGTGATATAGGATGTGAAAGCACCAAAGAATGTTAAGAGAAGTAGAAATATTTTGGGTGATACGAGAGACAAATTCAGGCCTGGTGTCAGAATGGGTGGACGTGGGTCAACTCGAAGAGGGGAAGAATTTCTGAGACTAAAATAGAAGCTACTGTGGAGGCCCTTTTTTTTGGAAGTAGGGAAGGCTTCTACCCATCCAGGAAAGGTGTCTACCAAGACCAGGAGATATTTGTGTTCCAGATAGTTGGCATGTTGGTGAAGTCTATTGCCATTCAGCTACTCGAAGCTGACCTTGAGCTTGGTGAGAGGGAAATGTTCCTGGTTTAAGGGGAGTAAAAGGGTTGGTGTGCTGACATGCAGTGCACGTGGAGGCAAGTTGATGGAGAAACTGAGTGTCCTCTGGAGTCAGGGTGAGGAAAGACGTAGCGAAAGTTTTGAGGGTTTGAGGGTTATGATGGAAAAGAGAATGGAGATAGGAGAGGATTGATTGTATTCAAGACAGCATAGAAGTCCTGCAGGGGCAAATAGCATTTTCCTCTACCCCAACAATAGGGGATGGTGGTATGGTAATGGGCCCCCAGAACTCCTTTCAAGACTGAGGAAGGGGCTCCTGTAATCTAGCAGGAAATTTATGGGCTGGCCATCAACAAGGAGGGTAACCCTGGGCTCCTGTAAGCAGATTTCAATGGTCGGGAAAGGAGCCCTGGGCCCTGTCAATCTTTTATAGCCAGTGTCTGAAGGAGCCTATAATCAAGGAGATAGCTAAAGATTGCGGTTAGCTGAGAGCCATAAAAGATGTTCTAGTTTCCACCTGATGTTGATACATTATTCAAAGAATCTTTGTATGCCCGTGAACACTGCGTGACGCACCTGTAAGCTCGAGCTGTAAGCACGTGTCCTTGTTAAAGCTATATGTATATAACTGGGTGAGGTTCGTTAGTGTGTGTGGGGAAGAAGAAGGTGGTGGTTGGAGTTAGAGCATTTGGAGTGATTGCTGGAGCTGGAGAGAGGAGAAGAATAAAAGACCTTTTTTCATTTTCATCCTGCCTCCGAATTTTCCTGTGGCGTTCGCTGCTCCAAGCGACTTTTCCGCTTCAGGCAGCGACAGGTGGCGGCCTGTACGGGGAATTCGGCGGCAAGGTAAGAAAAAAGAAAATTTAAAAAGATGGGAGCAAATATAACAAAAAGTCGGTTTATAAAAGCCATGAATGAAATTTTTGATATTGAGAACTCAGAGGATAGTGAGAAAAGTGAACAAGAAAGCATATCCTCTGACTCAGTGGAGACCAGCAAGGAGAGTAGGAATGTAAATTCAAAAGTAAGATCTGCAAAAGCCATCAGAAGCTTAATAAAATTAGCTGAGGAGTATGTACTCTCCTTAGAAACTGAAACTCAGGATACTAGTGAAAGTAATAATAGTAACAAGGAGCCAAACCATGAAAGTACAGTCTCCTCTACTGAGCCGGTTAGGAATTATGAAGCTAGTAGTGAAGAGGAATCAAAAAGCGATTCGGAGAGCACAGTCTCCAATAAAAAGAACAAAAAGAAATTAAAAAGAGAAAAGACCGTCAAATAGAGGAACCACTAGCGCCCTCTGCTCCTTCATGGATAGAATCCCTAACAGAAACAATAAAGAGTATGGATCAGAGTATACGTGCCCTTGAGGTAGAAATTGGCGGCCTTTCAGAGCGCTTATACGCTCTCGAACAACATAGACCGCAGGAGCACCTAGAACTGCCAGTATTTCAAAATGAACAGGGACAAAGATATCATGAGTTCCTAGACTTTAAAACAATAAAGAATTTTAAAGAGGCGGTAATGACCTATGGGCCTCAAGCTCCGTTCACATTAAGTATGATAGAGTCACTTAACACCCTAACCTTAGCCCCCTCAGATTGGAAAAGTCTATGCAGAGCGGTACTAAGTGGGGGACAATACCTAATCTGGAAAACTCAATTCCAGGAACTTTGTTCAGAAATAGCAAAGAGAAATGCTGCAGCAGGTTTCCCTCAACGCAATATAGATATGCTCACAGGGGAGGGTGAGTTCGCCGAACTACAAAATCAGCTACAATACGATCCAGGTGTGTATGCCCAGGTACACACTGCAGCTGTGAAAGCCTGGAAGACAATCTCAGGCACAGGGGATCTGCAAGGCAGCCTATCAAAAGTTATACAAGGGCCTAACGAACCTTACGCTGATTTTGTAGATAGGCTCTTAAAAACAACATCTAGAGTTTTTGGAGAAGTCGAGCAAGCTATGCCCCTAGTTATCCAATTAGCATACGAGAACGCTAATAAATAATGCCAGGATGCAATAAGGCCATGGAGAAGTAAAAAAGACTTATCAATTTATATCAGACTGTGCAAAGACATTAACGAGGCTGTTATCACAGGCAACGTAATTGCTGCAGTAATGAAAAATTCCTCCCCTCAAAATTCCCAAAGGTTTCAACCTAGAACAGGATATTCCAGACAAAATTATTATAATCAACCAAGATATGCTAAGCAATATCCCCCAAGGGTAATAAAATCAAATTCATACCGTGCTCCAGGCCGATGCCCCAGATGCAAAAAAGGTATACATTGGGCCAATCAATGCCATTCTAGATATGATATATATGGAAATGATTTATCAAGGATTTCAAAAAACGGGGCACGGGGCCCAATGCCCCGGGGCCCACAAATGTACGAGGCACTAGAGGAGGAAGGCCCTCAGATTCAAATGATTCCTCGTCACAGTCCCTCCTACCCATTAACTCCCTTATCAGAGGGACAAGAGGAAGTGCAGGATTAGATCTCTGTTCTACTGCCCGGATGGTCCTGACACCTGAAATGGGGGTTCAGCTGATTCCTACGGGGAATCAGGGGACCTCTCCCTTCAGGAACTGTGGGACTAATCCTTGGGCGTAGTTCCAAAAGTTTATTAGGCTTTAATGTTATACCAGGGTTATTGATTCAGATTATAATGGAGAGATTAAAATAATGCTAAGTACACACAGGGGCATCATCTCTGTAAATCAAGGAGACAGAATCGCACAGCTGCTCCTCATTCCCAGTCTCCATAATTCTTTTAAAAGCATGCCACAAAATAGAAATAGCAGAGCATTCGGTTCCACTGGTTCAGGACCTATGGCTTTCTGGGTCCAGGACTGTTCACGGAGGCCTATGTGCAAATTAAAAAATTCAAGGTATAGAGATGGAGGGGCTGATTGATACAGGAGCTGACTCTTCCATCATAAATCTACAACAATGGCCTAAGCACTGGCCTCTACAGAAAGCCTCAACCAGTTTAAGAGGCTTGGGATACAGTAATACCCCAGCTCAAAGTGCTGTAATCTTAAATTGGCAAGACAATGAAGGCCATACAGGAACATTCAAACCCTATGTTTTAAACAGCTTGCCAGTTACCCTATGGGGAAGAGATATTTTACATCAAATGGGGCTACACCTAGTGACCAAGCCTGCAGGTGTTAAGAATAAAAATCCTACTCATAATAAAAAAGGCAAAGGACATTTTTTCTAGGGGCCACTGAGAAAACAATTTTAAAAAATACCATGGCTCTCTAATAAGCCAGTTTGGGTCCCTCAGTGGCCCCTATCCAAAGAAAAATTGCAAGCGGCCCATCAATTAATTAAAGAACAATTAGAAGCAGGACACATAGAGCCTTCCACCTCTCCCTGGAATTCTCCCATATTTGTAATTAAGAAAAAATCAGGTAAATGGAGACTATTACAAGATCTAAGACAAATTAACAAAACAATGCAAATTATGGGCCCTACTCAACCTGGACTTCCTAATCCTTTAGCTATTCCAAAAAACTATTACCTTATAACCCTTGATATAAAGGACTGTTTCTTTTCCATTCCCCTACATTTTCTGGATGCCCCCAGGTTTGCTTTTTCAATTCCTTCTATTAATAATAATGGCCTTGATAAAAGATATCAATGGAAAGTATTGCCGCAGGGAATGGCAAATAGCCCTACACTGTGCCAACTATATGTGGACAGAGCTATACAGCCCATTAAAAACAAATATCAAGACCTTATGTGTCTACACTACATGGACGATGTTTTATTAGCTCACCCTAATCAACAAATCTTATTTAATATATTTAGTGAAATAACAAAAAATCTAAAAAAATATGGATTATATATAGCAGAAGAAAAAGTTCAAAGCAGATCACCTATACTATATTTAGGCTTTAAAATCATGGATACTTTTGTTAAACCCCAAAAAATTCTAATAAGTAAAGAACATTTGACCACCCTCAATGATTTCCAAAAATTACTGGGTGACATTAATTGGCTTCGCCCTACACTAAGCCTCACTACTGGACAATTAAAACCCTTATTTGACATCCTTCGTGGGAACCCTGACCCATCCTCACCTCGAACATTAACTCCTGAGGCCAGGAGAGCTCTAAAATTAGTAGAACAGGCCATTGAAAGATCCCATTGCGATAGATTTGATTTTGCACAACCACTAATATTGATTATTATTCCTTCACAATATACTCCAACAGGAGTATTTTGGCAACAGGGACCTATATTATGGATACATTTGCCTGTCTCTCCTAAAAGTACAATTGAGTCTTATACCTCCATGGTAGCTAAACTTATTCTTCAAGGACTTAAAACCTCTACTAAAATATTTGGAATTCATCCCGCTACTATTATTACTCCTTATTCATCGTCACAGGTTGAATATTTGTGCTTCAATGATAATGATTGGGCTATAGCTAGATGCTCTACTTCTGCAAATTTTGACAATCATATTCCTAAATCTCCTATACTGTCCTTTTGTATCAATCATCCTATCATATTCCCACAGGTAATAAAAAATCAACCCATTCCTAAAGCATTTAATGTATTTACAGATGGATCCTCTAACGGTACTACTGCTGCAGTAGTCACTCAAAATGAAAAAATGATTCATATCACTAATCAAAAATCAGCTCAATTAGTGGAACTCGAAGCTATAATAATAGCTCTGGAAAAATTTTAAAGAACAGCCTATGAATATTTTTTCAGACAGCCATTATATTGTACATGCTGTCCCAAAATTGGAGCTAGCAGGTCCAATAGCACCACATACTCCAGCTTTTAAATTGTTTTCTCAAATCCAAAATCTCCTATGGCAACGAAAAGAACCTTTTATTTATAGGTCACATAAGAGCTCACACTAATCTGCCTGGTCCTCTCCATGAAGGTAATCAAAAAGCTGACGCCCTCACTAAAACAATATTTATATTTACTACAGTACAACAAGCTACTTTATTTCATTCCCAGTTCCACGTTAACAGCACTACCTTAAGACAAAAATTTAAAATCACAAAAGAACAAGCTCGTAGAATTGTAAAAGAATGTCCATCTTGTGTAACACTTTTGCCCAATCCACATTATGGGGTTAACCCACGAGGTTTGATGCCCAATCATTTGTGGCAGATGGATGTCACACATGAGCCAAGTTTTGGAAAATTACGATTTATTCATGTCACCATAGATACATGCTCAGGCATGATTTTTGCTTCTTTACATTCCGGAGAAAAAGTTAAAGATACTATATCTCATTGTCTGCAAGCTTTTGCTGCATTGGGCATCCCCAAAATGCTTAAAACAGATAATGGCCCTGCATATACATCCACATCCTTCAAACAATTTTGTACAAAGTTCAATATTATCCACAAAACAGGTATCGCTTATAATCCTCAGGGACAAGGAATAATTGAAAGAGCAAATCGGACACTTAAAAATATGTTACTAAAGCAAAAAGATGGAAACTGGAAAAATCCTAAGGACAGATTGGCAGTTGCCCTGTTTACCCTAAATTTCTTAACTTTAGATTCTAATGGACATTCGGCTGGAGATAGACACTGGAACCCACACCAACAACATAAACCTTTGGTTTACTGGAAGGATGTTCTCTCAGGTACATGGAAGGGTCCAGACCCAGTATTAATTTGGGGGAGAGGATCTGTTTGTGTTTTTCCAAAGCACGAATCCTCTCCAATATGGATACCATCTAGATTGATAAAGCAGGTACAAAGTCAAAGGGATCAAGACGAAGTTATTGAGGAGTCTAGATTGAATAAACAAGTGCAAGGTCAAGAGGACCAAAATGAAGGTATGGAGTGATTCCCTTAAAAGAGTTCTCCATTAAATTTACAACTTAAATTTCATTCTTCCCGGCCGGGACAAGAAGATCTCTCTTCAGTGTATACACAATTGTAATTTTTTTTTTTCTCTTTTATATATGTCTTTATGTCTGTGCATTTGTCTAAATTTCATGTTAATGTGATGTCACAAATATGTTTATATGTGCGTCTGTCTAGTGTGACGTCACAAATAATTAAGCGCTTAAAAAAAAAAAAAAAAGGTAGATAGATATAGATCCAAATAACAAATAACGTTAATTCATTTAAGCTTAGAATATTCTAATTTGATAATCAATAGATAGATAGATAAATAGATATTTATATAAGTTCAGAATATTTTTAGATAATCAATTATAATGATAATCAATTTTGATTTATAGTTGTCTCCGGGACTTCTCTTCAGCTGTGAATATGTTTAATGTTATATAACCTGATATTTTGGTGTTCCGACAGAGGATCATTTATTTGTTATTGACTTCATTTGTTTAGTAGCTGATTAATTTGAATTATTTCAACAGGTATAGGATTGCTGTGTATATAGAGACTCGAGGATTCCAGCTAACAAATTATTTTTCCAAAATGCCTTTAGCTTTTCTTTATCTTTAATGCAGTAAACACCCTCAGTTTCTCTTTGATTATTTCTGAATGTGATATTTTGCCAGCTTATGTTTGTGGGAGCTTAAGCAGCAATGTGTGTGAGCAGAGATCAACTTTTATTTTTCTACTCTAAATAATTCTTTTTTTAGTTTGACAGCTCACCTTTTGATCTCAGTGCTGGAATAGCACTGCCTTTCCCTTAATAATGGATGCTTGAGTTTTTAGGTAGCGGGCCCTGAAGATTTGCCGGTAGAAATGTCTAGACATAAAAAAGACGGCTGCTGCTACAACTGCAGGGACCGCGGTCGCTGCAAGCATCCCTGCTGCTCAAGCATCAACAACCTCACCAGCAGTGTGGCCTCTGCTCTGCATGCATGGGGCCTCCTGAATCTATGTGTTATAACTTATGGACATTTTGATTTTCCATTATTTTGGGACATTGCGGGACAATGCCTTGCGGGTATTTGTCTAAGAGAACTCAGTGCGTTACTTGATGAAACTAAGGGCAGCTGATTGGCTTAAAAGAACTTGATACGCTATGGAAACTTGGCTCGTCAGCAGTAGGCTTGCCGCCTTAAAGCCGCAGCATCTCCTAAAAATTGGACGGCTGTTAGTCAACACACAGTCGATCCTGAAGGGCTCTATTGGATGGCTGGTTAGCCTATGACGGGTAAGATCCCCAGAGGGGGACAACCTAAGACACGGCACAGTCGCACGGGACAGTCTAATGTGGCCGGCATGTCAACCTAAGCCAGGAGTCAGGACAGCCTAGACTCCCATGACGGGTAAGAATGTCAGTTGCACATGGACGTCCTAGAACATCCCCTCTTTTAAAACTAAAAGGGGGGAAATGAAGGAGCCTATAATCAAGGAGATAGCTAAAGATTGCGGTTAGCTGAGAGCCATAAAAGATGTTCTAGTTTCCACCTGATGTTGATACATTATTCAAAGAATCTTTGTATGCCCGTGAACACTGCGTGACGCACCTGTAAGCTCGAGCTGTAAGCACGTGTCCTTGTTAAAGCTATATGTATATAACTGGGTGAGGTTCGTTAGTGTGTGTGGGGAAGAAGAAGGTGGTGGTTGGAGTTAGAGCATTTGGAGTGATTGCTGGAGCTGGAGAGAGGAGAAGAATAAAAGACCTTTTTTCATTTTCATCCTGCCTCCGAATTTTCCTGTGGCGTTCGCTGCTCCAAGCGACTTCCGCTTCAGGCAGCGACA
>JAKELJ010001270.1:0-10274 GCA_025594165.1 Tamias sibiricus
GCGAATTTCACTGAAAACGCCTGTAAGTTTAATTCCTCAATGTTAATGCTAGAACTTTGAAAATGCAGAAAAGCACTTCAGATCACAAAAAGCACACTGGTGCTTCTGTCTTGTTCAAGTATCTCAAAGGCTGAAATCACTAGGTAGCAAAAGAGATTCAAATCACGAAAAAGTCGTTTTAGCGAACTGAAATAATTCCATGTTTATTAGCTTCTGGGCACTAGGTTTCTTTGTGTATTCAATGAAACTTGAGAAATGATCGCTCATGTGGCCCCTCCAGGCTCCCCAGTTTGGTCATCCCACAACAAGGGGTTTTGTTTACAGTCTATTGGATGTTTACCCTGATTAGGCGAAAACTGCATGAAAAGAGCCTGTGAGTTTAAGTCTTAAATGGTTAATGCCTAGAACCTTTAAAAATGCAGAACAACACTTTAGTTCACAAGAGCACACTGTGCTTCTCTCCTGGGTCTCAAGTATCTCAAAGCTGAATCACTAAGTACCAAAAGAGTTTCAAACTCACAGAAAACGTTTTAGCCAAATGGAAACTATAATTCTTGTTTTATTAGCTTGAGGGTACTAGGTTTCTTTGTGTATTTCAATGAAACTCTGACAAAATGATTCTCTATTGTGCCCCTCTGGCTCCCCAAATTTGGTCATCCCACCATCACGGGTTTGTGTTTAGAGCCTATTGGATGTTTCCCATGATTAGGCGATTTCACTGAAAAACGCATTGTTAGATTAAAATCCTCAATGGGTTAATTGCTAGACTTTAAAAAACGCAGAACAACACTTTAGTTCACAAGGAGCATCACTGTGCATTCTATCCTGGTTTCAAGTATCTCAAAGCTGAATCACTGGTTAGCAAAAAGAGTTTCAAACTCACAGAAAAGCTTTTTAGCAAACTGGAAATTAATTCCATGTCCTCTTAGCTTGTGGGTACTAGGATTCTTTGTCTATTTCAATGAACTGTGACAAAATGATCTCTCTTGGGGCCTCATGGCTACCCACATGTGGTCACCTCCACCATCAGGGTTTTTTATTTAGGCCTATTGGATGTTTACCCTGATTAGGCAAATTTCACTGAAAACGCCTGTAGTTTAATTCATCAATACTTAATGCGTAGAACATGAAAATGCGAAAAGCACTTTAGATTCACAAGAGCCACACTGTGCTTCTGTCATGTTCATGTATCTCAAAGGTGAAAACCACTAGGTAGCAAAAGAGTTTCAAACTCACAGAAAAGAAAGCGATTTAGCCAAGCTTGGAAATAATTCCTTGTTTCTTTAGCTTCTAGGTACTGGGTAATTTGTGTATTTCAATGAAACTCTGCAAAAAGATTCTCTCCTGTGCCCCTCATGGTCTCCCATATTTGGGTCATCCCACTCATCACGGAGTTTTTTGTTTAGAGCAATTGGATGTTTACCCTGATTAGGCGAAAATGCCTGGAAAGCCTGTGAGTTTAATTCTTAAATGGTTAAATGGCTAGAACTTTAAAAAACGCAGATTAACACTTTAGTTCACAAGAGCACACTGTGCTTCTGTCCTGAGTTCAAGTATCTCAAAGCTGAATCACTAGGTAGCAAAAAGAGTTCAAACTCACCGAAAAAGCGATTTAGCCCAACTGGAATATAATTCCATGTTTCGTAGCTTTGGGTACTAGGTTTCTTTGTGTATATCAATGAAGCTCTGACAAAATGATTCTCTCTTGCTGTCCCTAATGGCTCCCAATTTGGTCATTCTCCCATCACGTGGTTTTTTGTTTGTTTAGAGCCTATTGGATTTTTACCCTGATTAGTGCGAATTTCACTGAAAACGCCTGTTAGTTTAAATCTCAATGGTTAATTGCTAGCACTTTAAAAACGCAGAAACACACTTTAGATCACAAGAGACACTGTGCTTCTATCCTGGTTCAAGTATCTCAAAGCTGAATCACTAGTTGCAAAAGTAGTTTCAAACTCACAGAAAAAGCGTTTTAGCCAATGGAAATAATTCCTGTTTCTTTAGCTTTGTGGGTACTAGGTTTCTTTGTAGATTTCAATGAAACTCTGACAAATATGATTCTCTCTTGTGCCCCTCATGGCTCCCCAAATGTGGTCAATCCACCATCAGGGTTTTTTTGTTTAGAGCCTATATGGATGTTTACCCTGATTAGGCGATGTCACTGAAAACGCCTGTAGTTTAATACTAAATGGTTAATTCTAGAACTTTGAAATGCATAAAAGCACTTCAGATCACAAAAGCACACTGTGCTCCTTCGTGTTTCAAGTATCTCAAAGGTGAATCACTATGGGTAGCAAAAAGAGTTTCAAACTCACAGAAAAGCGAATTAGCCAACTGAAAATATTCCATGTTTTTAGCATCTGGGTACTAGGTTTCTTTGTGTATTTCATATGAAACTCTGACAAAATGATTCTCTCTTGTGCCCCTCATGGTCCCCAAATCTTGGTCATTCCACCATCACGGGTTTTTGTTTAGCTGCCTATTGGATAGTTTCCCTGATTAGGCGATTTTCCCTGAAAACGCTGTAGTTTTAATTCCTCAATGGTTAATGATAGACTTGAAAATGTATTAAAAGCACTTCAGATCATAAGAGACACTGTGCTCCTGACCTGGTTCAAGTATCTCAAAGGTGAATCACTAGGTAGCCAAAGAGTTTCAAACTCACTGAAAAGCGATTTAGCACTGAAAAATAATTCAATGTGTCTTAGGCATCTGGGTACTAGGTTTCTTTGTGTATTTCAATGAAACTCTGACAAAATGATTTCTCTTGTGGCCCTCATGGCTCCCCAAATTTGGTCATCCCACCATCACGAGGTTTTTTGTTTAGAGCCTATTGGTGTTACCTGATTAGGCGAATTTCATGAAAACTGATTGTAGTTTTAATCCTCAATGGTTCAATGCTAGAACTTTAAAACGCAGGAAAACACTTAGATCACAAGTGCACACTGTGCTTCTCTCTGGTTAAGTATCTCAAAGCTGAATCACTAGGTAGCAAAAAGAGTTTCAAACTCACAGAAAAGCGTTTTAGCCAACTGGAAAATGAATTCCATGTTTCTTAGCTTGTGAGGTACTAGGTTTCTTTGTATATTTCAATGAAACTCTGACAAAGATGATTCTCTCTTGTGCCCCTCATGGCCTCCCAAATGTGGTCAATCCACCATCACGGGTTTTTTTGT
The DNA here is from genome assembly GCA_025594165.1 of Tamias sibiricus. Lineage (NCBI taxonomy): Eukaryota > Metazoa > Chordata > Mammalia > Rodentia > Sciuridae > Tamias > Tamias sibiricus. The sequence goes on from JAKELJ010001270.1 coordinate 3,177, forward strand.
TAGAGCCTATTGGATTGATTACCCTGATTAGGCGATGTCACATGAAACGCCTGTAGTTTAATTACTAAATGTTAATTCTTAGAACTTTGAAAAATGCAATAAAAAGCACTGCAGATCACTAAAAGCACACTGTGCTCCTTTCTGTGGTTTTCAAGTATCTAAGGTGAAGCACTAGGTAGCAAAGAGTTTCAAACTCACAGAAAAGCGATTTAGCCAACTGAAAATAATTCCATGTTTCCTTAGCATCTGTTGGTACTAGGTTTCTTTGTGTATTTCAATGAAAACTCTGACAAAATGATTCTCTCTTGTGCTCCCTCGCCCCCTCATGGCTCCCCAAATTTGGTCAATCCACCATCACGGGTTTTTTTGTTTAGAGCCTATTGGATATTTCCTGATTAGGCGATTTTCCCTGAAACGCCTGTAGTTTAATTCCTCAATGGTTAATGATAGAACTTGAAAGATGTATTAAAAGCACTTCAGATCATAAGAGCACACTGTGCTTCTGACCTGGTTCAAGTTCTCAAAAGGTGAATCACTAGGTTGCAAAAGAGTTTTCAAAACTCAAGAAAAAGCGATTTAGCAACTGAAAATAATTCCATGTTTCCTTAGCATTCTGGGTACTAGTGTTTCTTTGTGTATTTCAATGAACTTTGACAAAATGATTTCTCTTGTGGCCCTCATGCTCCCCAAATTTGGTCATCCCACCCATCACGTAGTTTTTTGTTTAGAGCCTATTGATGTTTACCTGATTAGGCGATTTTCACTGGAAAAACGATTGTAGTTTAATCCTCAATGGTTGTGCTAGAACTTTGAAAATGCAGAAAAGCACTTCAGATCACAAGAGCACATGGGCTTCTGTCCTGGTTCAATGTATTCAAAGGTGAAAACCACTAGGTAGCAAAAGAAGGTTTCAAACTCACAGTTTAAATCCTCAATGGGTTATGCAAGACCTTTACAACAACGCAGAAAACACATTAGAACACACGAGCCACACTGTGCTTCTATCCAGGTTCAAAGTATCTCAAAGCTGACTCATCGGTAGCAACAAGAGTTTCAACCTCACAGAACAAGCGTTTTAAGCCAACTGGAAATAATTCCTGTTTCTACGCTTGTGGGTACTAGGTTTATTGTATATATCAATTGAAAAATTTCTGACAACAAGATTCTCTCCTGTGCCCCTCATGGCTCCCCAACATTTCGGACATCCCACACATCACGGCTTTTTATGTGATTAGAGCTATTGGTTGTATACCCTGATTAGGCGAAAAGCTCATGAAATACGGGCCCTGTGACGAATACTAAATTCTCAATTGGTAAAATTCTAGAAACTTTAAAAACTGCAATTTAAATAAGACTTTCGTTCACAAGTCGCACACTGTGCTTCTGTACGTGGATCAAGTATCTTCAAAGGCTGAATCACTAGGTAGCAAAAGAGTCTTCAAACTCACAGAACAGCGAATTTAGCCAACTGAAAATAAATTCCTGTTTATTAGCATCTGGGTACTATGTTTCTTTGCGTTGTATACTCATATTGGAAGCTATGACAAATTGAATTCTCTCCTTGTGGCCCTCATGGCTCCCCCAAATTTGGACATACTCACCATCACGGGTTTTTTGTTTAGAGCCTATTGGATTATTTACCCCTGCTTAGGCGCATTTAGCTCTGATAAACGCCAGTTAGTTTAACTCCTCAATGGTTAAATGCATAGCAACTATTAAAATAACGCCGAACAGACCGACAAACCCATTAGATCACCAAGAGCAACAACTGTGCATCTATCCAGGTTCAAGTATCTCAAAGCTGAAATCACTCGGTAGCAAAAAGCAGTATACCAACTCACAGAAAAGCGTTTTAGCCCAACTGGACAATTAATTCCATGTTATCTTAGCTTCGTGGGTAACTAGGATTCCTTTATTTGTATGTTTCAAAGAAAACCACTGACAACATGATTCTCTCTGGTGCCCCTCATGGCTCCCCCAATGTGGTCAATCCCTCCAATCACGGATATTTTTTGTATAGAGCCTATAGGATGTTTTACCCTGCTTAGGCGAATTATCACTGAAAACTCCTGTAGATATAATTACTATCATGGTTAACAGCTACGAAACTTTGAATAATGCATAAACGCCCACGTCAGATCAACAATATCACACTGTGCTCCTTTCAGGTTCACAAGTATCTCAACGGTGAATCACCAGGCTAGCAAAAGAGTGTTTCCTAAACTCACAGCCAAGGCTGATTTAGCCACACTTGATAATAATTCCCATGTTTCATAGCTTTGGGGTTACAAGGTTATCTTTGAGTATTTCAATGAACACTCTGACAAATTGATTCTCTCTTAGTGTCCCACTCATGGCACCCCAAAATTTGTCATCATTCCACCAACACGGGTTTTTTGATTTGAGTCCTCTTTGGCTTATTTTCCACTGGATTAGGCGAATTTCCCTGAAAACGCCTGTTAGTTTAATTCCTCAATGGTTAAAGATAGAACTATGGAAACATGTATTAACCCACTTCAGCTCATAAGAAGCAAACAGTGCTCCTGATCCTGGTTCAAGTATCTCAAAGCAGAATTCACCTAGAGTTGCAAAACAGAGGTTCAAAAACTCACAGAACAGGCGATTTAGCCAAACTGGAAAATAATTCCATGTTTCTTAGCATCTGCGGTAATAGGTTTCTTTGTATATTTCAATGAAACTAGTCGACCATAATGATTCTCTCTAGTGGCCTCCTGAATCCCCAATTTGGTCAATCACACAATCACGAGTTTTTTTTGTTTAGAGCCTATGGATGTTTTCCCTGATTAAGCGAATGTCACTGAAAACGCATGTTAGTTCTAATTCTTCCATGGTTTGTGCTAGAACTTTGTAAAAACGAGACACAAGCACTTTAGATCACACGAGCCACACTGTGCATTCTGGTCATGGTTCAAGCATCTTCAATGATGAATCACTAGGTAGGCAAAAAGAGTTTTCAAACTCACAGAATAAGCGTATTTAGACGAACTGGAAGAAGTAATTCAAGGTTTCTTAGCTTCTGGGCACTGGTTTACTTTTTGTTATTTCAATGAAAAACTCTGGCAAAAAGATTCTCTCATGTTTTTTTGGGGGGGGGGGCCCTCATGGTCTCCCCACGTTTGGTCATCCCTCCATCAAGGGTGTTATTATTCTAGACACTCTATTGGATGTTTACCCCTGATTAGGCTGAAATGCACTGAAAAAGCCTGTGAGTTTTAATTCCTTAAATGGTTAAAGCGTAGGAACTATGAATGAAAATGCATATTAAAAAGCATAAAAAAAAAAAAGAAAAACAAAAAAAATTTTTTTTTTTTTTTTTTTTTTTATCGCAAAACATCACTTCTAGTTCACAAAGAGCTCACTGAGCCTATCCTGTCTGGTTTCAAGTATCTCAAAGATGAATCTCACTAGCTAGGCAAATAGACGTTTCAAAACTTTCACCGAAAAGCGAAATTTAGGCAACTGGAAATAATTCCATGTTTCTAAGCTTGTGGGTACTAGGTTTCATTGTTGTATTTCCAATGAAAACTCTGACATAATATGCTTTCTTGGGCCCCTCATGGCCGTTCCAAATGTGGCTCAAATCACCATCACGGGATTTTTTCTTTTTGAGGCCTATAGGATGTTATTACACTGATTATGGCGAATTTCACTGAAAACGCCTGTTAGTTTAATTCTTCATCTGGTTAATGCTTAGACATTGAAAAAAAAAAAAAACTAATAAAAAAAAAAAAAAAAAATAAAAAAAAATGCAGAAATCAACACTTCAGACTCACAAGAGCACACTGTGCTTTTGTCCTGGTACAATAGTATTCTCAAAGTCTGACTCACTAGGTAGCAAAACGAGATTCAAACTCCACCGACAGCGATTTAGCCAACTGGAAAAATATATTCCCAGGTTTCATAGCTTTTGGGTACTAGGTTTCTCTTGTATATTTCATATGGAAACTCCTGAACAAAATGGATCTCTCTCTTGAGTCCTAATGGGTCCCCAAAATTGTGGTCAATCTCACCATACCGGTTTTTTTTGTTTAGAGGCTATTGGTTTTTTACCCTGATTAAGCGAAAATTGTCATGAAACAACGCCTGTTAGTTTAATTCTTCTATGGTTAATGCTAGAACTTTAAAAGCGCCGAACAAACCATTTAGATCACAAGGGGCACACTGTGCTATTTATCCTGGTTCTAATGTATCTCACAAGCCCTGAAATTCACTAGGTAGCAAAAGAGTTTCAAACTCACAGGAAAAGCGTTTTAGACAACTGGAAGTAATTTCTTGTTTCTTAGCTTTGTGGGTACTAGGTTTCTTTGTGTATTTCAATGAAACTATGACTATATGATTCTCCTCTTGTGCCCCCTCATCGGCTCCCAAATTTGGTTCATCCCCATTCGGTTTTTAATTTAGGAGTTATTGGATGTTTACCCTGACTAGGCGAATTTCATCTGAAAAACGCCTTGTAGTTTAATTCCTTAATGGTTAATGCTACAACATTTAATATGCATTAAAGCACTTCATATCACAAGAGCACACTGTGCTTCTGTCTGGTTTCCAGATCCTCAAAAAGCTGAATCACTAGTAACAAAGAGTTTAAAACTCACGAAAAAAGCAGATTTAGCCAACTGAAAATAATTTTTTCCATGTTTCTAAGCATCTGGGTACTAGGTTTCTTTGTGTATTTCAATGAAAACTCTGACAAAAGATTCTCTCTGTGCCCTATTGGCTCCCAATTTGTTCATTCTACATCACGGGGTTTTTGTTTGAGCCTATTGGATATTTACCTGATTAGGCGATTTTTCCTGATAACGCCTGTTAGTTTAATTCCTCAATGGTTATTGATAGACTTTGAAAAGTATTAAAAGCACTTCAGGATCAAAGAGACACATGTGCTCCTGTACCTGGTTCAAGTATCTCAAGGTGAATCACTAGGTAGCAAAGAGTTTCAAAACTAACAGAAAAGCGATTTAGCCAACTGAAATAATTCATGTTTTCTTAGCATCTGGGGTACTAGGTTTCTTTGTGTTTTTCCAATGTGAAATACTCTGAACAATAATGATTCTCTCTTGTGGCCCTCATGGATCCCCTAATTTGGTCTCCCACCATCACGAGTTTTTTGTTTAGAAGCCTATTGGATGTTTACCCTGATTAGGCGAATTTCACTGAAAAGCCTGTAGTTTAATTTCTCAATGGTTAGTGCTAGAAACTTTTGAAAATGCAGATAAAACACTCAGTTCACAAGAGCCACCACTGTGCTCGGTCCTGGGTCTAGTCAATCTCAAAGATGAATCACTAGGTTAAGCAAAAAGAGTTTCAAACTCAAGAAATGCTATTTATTTTTAGCGAACTGGTTATAATTCATGTTTCTTAGCTTCTGGCATCTAGGTGTTTTTGTGTATTTCATTGAAACTCTGAAAAAAATGATTCTCTCATGTGCCCCTCAAGACTCCAAGTTTGGTCATCCCTCCATCAGGCGGGTTTTTTTTACACTCTATTGGATGTTTACCCTGATTAGGCGCGAAAATGCCTGAAAACGCCTTTGAGTAGTTTAATTCTTAAATGTTTACTGCTAGAACTTTAATACGCAAAAAAACTTTAGTTCACAAGAGCCACACTGTGCTTTGTCTGCTTCAAGTATCTCAAAGCTGAATCACAAGGTAGCAATAGAGTTTCAAACTCATAGAAAGCGTTTTTTTAGGCAACGGAAATAATTCAGTTTCTTAGCTTGTGTGGGGTACTAGGTTTCTTTGTGTATGTTCAATGAACTCTGACAAAATGATTCTTTCTTGGGCCCCTCTGGCGTTCCAAATGTGGTTCAATCACCATCACGGGTTTTTTCTTTAGAGCCTTATTGGATGTTTACCTGATTAGGTGGAATTTCACTGAAAAGCCTGTGTTTAATTCTTCAATGGTTAATGCCTAGAACATTGAAAATGCAGAACAGAAAAGCAATTCAGATCACAAGAGCACTCTGTGCTTTTGTTCCTGGTTCAAGTTATCTCAAAGCTGAATCATAGGTTGCAAAAGTGTTTCAAACTCACCGAAAAGCGATTTAGCCAACTGGAAATAATTCCATTGTTTCTAGGCTTCTGGGTACAGGTTTCTTTGTGTATTTCATGAAACTCTGACAAAATGATTCTCTCTTGTGTCCCTAAATGGCTCGCCAAATTTGCGTCATCTCACCTTCACGGTATTTTTGTTTAGGAGCCTATTGGATTTTTACCTGATTAGGCGAATTGCATGAAAACGCCTGTTAGTTTAAATCTTCAATGGTTAATGCTTAGAACTTTAAAAAACGCACAACAAACTTTAAGTTCACAAGAGCACAATGTGCCCTTCTGTCCTGGTTCACAGTATCTCAACGTGGAATCATAGGTAGCAAAAGAGTTCAATCCTCACTGAAGAAAGCGTTTTTTTAGCCAATGGAAATAATTCCATGTGTTCTTAGCTTGTGGGGGGGTAAGGTACTAGGTTTCTTTGTGTATTTCAATGGAAACTCTGACAAAATTGTTGTCTCCTTGTGCCCCTCATGGGCTCCCATAATTTGGTCAAATCCACCATCACGGGTTTTTTGTTTAGAGCTATTGGATGTTTACCCTGATTAGGCGAATTTCACTGAAAAAACGAAAAAAAATTGTAGTTTAATTCCTCAATGTTAATGCTTGACCTTTGAAAATGCAAAAAAATGCACTTCAGATCACAAGAGCACACTGTGCTCCTGTCTGGTTCCAAGGATCTCAATAGGCTGAATCACTAGGTAACGAAAAGAGGTTTCAAACTCACAGAAATGCGATTTAGAGTATGGAAATAATTCACATGTTTTAGCTTCTGGGCACTAGGTTTTTTGTGGTATTTCAATGAACTCTGAAAAAATGATTTTCATTTGCCCTAAAGGGGCTCCCAAGTTTCTTCATCCCACCTTAAGGGTGTGTATGTTACAGTCTATTGTGATGTCTACCTGATTAGGCGAAAATACCTGAAAACGCCTGTGATCCTGTGTGTTAATTTCTTAATGGGTTAATGCTAGTACTTTGAAAAAACGCAGACCACCACTTTAGATCACAAGAGCACACTGTGCTTTTATCC
>JAKELJ010001271.1:0-10270 GCA_025594165.1 Tamias sibiricus
GACTCAAGCATCAATTATTAAAGGAAAGGCAGTGCTATTCCAGCACTGAGTCAAGAGGTGAGTTGTCAAACTAAAAAATAGAATTATTAGATTAGAAAATTAAAGTTGATTTCTGCTCACACACATTGCAGCCTGAGCTCCCACAAACATAAGCTGGCAAAACATCATATTTAGAACAAAACAAAGAAAGACTGAGGGTATTTACTGTATTAAAGATAGATTAAAGAAAAACTAAAAGCACTTTGGAGAAATAATTTGTTAGCTGGAACTCTCGAGTTTCTGCATACACAGCAGTCCTTTACCTGTTGAAATGATTGAAATTAATCATTTATTAAATAAATGAAGTTAATAACAAATAAGCAACCTTATGTCAAAACACCAAAATATCAGGTTATACAGCCCTAGTCATATTTTTCGCTTAAGAGAAATCCCTGGGACACCTATAAAACAAAATTGAAGGTACCTCCACTTATTAAATTATTTACCCAATTAGAATACTCTTAAACTTAAATGAATTAGAGTTATTTGGATCCATATATATATATATATATATATATATATATATATATATATATATAGCGCTATATTCACAAGCGCTTTGTTATTTTTGATGTCAGACTGGACAGACAGACGCACATACAAACATATATTTGTGATGTCACATTAACATGAAATTTAGACAAATACACAGACATAAACACATATATAAAAAGAAAAAAAAATACAATTGTGTGCACACTAAAGAGAGATCTCTTCGTCCCAGCCGGGAGGAATGACACTTAAGTTGTGACGTATTTTGAAGGACTCTTTTAAGGGAATCATTCCATATCTTCATCATGGTCCTCTTGATTTTGTACCTTTTTTATTAATCTTGATTCCTCAACAACTTCATCTTGATCCTTTTGATTTGGTACTTGCTTTATTAATCAGATGGTATCCATATTGGAGAGGATTCATGCTTTGGAAAAACACAAACAGATCCTCTCCCCCAAATTAACACTGGATCTGGACCTTTCCATGTACCTGAAAGAACATCCTTCCAGTAAACCAAAGGTTTATGTTGTTGATGTGGGTTCCAATGTCTGTCTCCAGCAGAATAACCATCAGAGTCTAAAGTTAAAAAATTTAAGGTAAACAGGGCAACTGCCAATCTGTCCTTAGGATTTTTCCAGTTTCCTTCTTTCTGTTTTAACAACATAACTTTTAGTGTGCGGTTTGCTCTTTCAATAATGCCCTGACCCTGAGGATTGTATGGGATGCCTGTTTTATGGGATATGTTGAATTTTGCGCAAAACTCTTTGAAAGATGAGGACGTATATGGGGCCATTATCTGTTTTAAGCATTTTGGGGATGCCCAATGCAGCAAAAGCTTGTAAACAATGAGATGTGACATCTTTAACTTTTTCTCCGGAATGTAAGGAAGCAAAAATCATGCCTGAGCATGTATCTATGGTTACATGAATAAATCGCAATTTTCCAAAACTTGGCTCATGAGTAACATCCATCTGCCACAAATGATTGGGCATTAATCCTCTAGGGTTAACACCAAAATGAGGATTGGGCAAATGTGTCATACAAGATTTACAATCTTTTACAATTGTTCTGGCTTGCTCCTTTGTGATTTTAAACCTACGTTGCAAGGTCGTGCTGTTGACGTGAAACTGGGAATGAAATAAAGTAGCTTGTTGTAGCACTGAAAGTATAAATATTGTTTTTGTAAGTTCATCAGCCTTTTGATTACTTTCATGGAGGGGGCCAGGCAAATTAGTATGTGCTCTAATATGGCCTATGAATAGAGGTTCTTTTCTTGCCCACAAAAGTTTTTGTATTTGATAAAACAATTTAAAAGCTGGAGTATGAGGTGCTATTGGTCCTGCTAACTCTAATTTTGGGACAGCTTGTACAATATAGTGGCTATCTGAAAAAATGTTTATGGGCTGGTCTCTAAAATTTTCCAGAGCTCTTACCACAGCTTCCAATTCCACTAGTTGAGCTGATTTGTGTGCAGTTATGTAAGTCATATTTTCTTTTGTAGTGACTACTGCAGCAGTACCATTTGAGGACCCATCTGTAAATACATTAAATGCCTTAGGAATAGGTTGATTTTTTATTACCTGTGGAAATATAATAGGATGATTAATACAAAAAGACAATATAGGAGACTTAGGAAGGTGATTATCAAAATTTGCAGAGGTAGAGCATCTAGCTATAGCCCAGTCATTATCGTTGAAGCATAAATATTCAATCTGTGACGATGAATAGGGAGTAATAATAGTAGCAGGGTGTATGCCAAATATTTTAGTAGAAGTTTTAAGTCCTTGAAGAATAAGTTTAGCCACCATGGAGGTATAAGACTCAATTATGCTTTTAGGAGAGACAGGCAAATGTATCCATAATAAAGGCCCTTGTTGCCAAAATACTCCTGTGGGTGTATATTGTGAAGAAATAATAATCAATATCAGTGGTTGAGTTAAATCAAATCTGTCACAATGAGCTCCTTCGATGGCTTTTTCTACTACCTTTAAAGCTTTCCTAGCATCAGGAGTCAATGTTCGCGGTGAGGATGGATCAGGGTCCCCTCGAAGGATATCAAATAAAGGTTTTAATTGGCCAGTAGTGAGGTTTAGTGTAGGGCGAAGCCAATTAATGTCTCCCAGTAGTTTTTGGAAATCATTGAGGGTGGTTAAATGTTCTTTATTTATTAAAATTTTGGGGGGTCTAACAAAAGTATCCATGATTTTAAATCCTAAATATAATATGGGAGATCTGGTTTGAACTTTTTCTTCTGCTATATATAATCCGTATTTTTTTAAATTTTTCTACCACGTCACTGAATATATTAAATAAGATTTTTTGATTAGGGTGGGCCAATAAAATATCATCCATGTAATGTAGACACATGAGGTTTGGATATTTATTTTTAATGGGTTGGATGGCCTTGTCCACATATATTTGGCATATGGTGGGGCTATTAGCCATTCCCTGTGGCAAAACCTTCCATTGATATCTCTGATCAGGGCCATTATTGTTAATAGAAGGAACTGAAAAGGCAAACCTGGGGGCATCCAGAGGATGTAGGGGAATAGAAAAGAAGCAATCCTTTATATCAAGACTAATAACATGGAAATTTTTTGGAATCGCTATAGGATTCGGAAGTCCAGGTTGAGTAGGGCCCATGACTTGCATGGTTTTATTAATTTGTCTAAGATCATGTAATAATCACCATTTTCCTGATTTTTTCTTGATCACAAATATGGGGGAATTCCAGGGAGAGGTGGAAGTTCTATATGTCCTGCTTCTAATTGTTCCTGAACTAGTAGGTGGGCCGCTTGTAATTTCTCTTTAGATAGGGCCACTGAGGGACCCACACTGGCTTATCAGAAAGCCATGGTATTTTCAAAATTATTTTCTCAGTGGCCCCGAAGAAAAATGTCTTTTTCCTATATGATAATGATTTCTTTTAGGGTTAAGCTTACCCTGTACTTTTTGATGATTTCTTATAGGGTTAAGATTACTCTGTAGATTTTTACATTTAACACCTGCAGGTTTGGTTGCAAGGTGTACTCCCATTTGTTGTAAAATATCTCTTCCCCATAAAGTAACCGGTAGATTAGGTAAAACATAAGGCTGAAACGTGCCTTTATGTCCTTCATCATCCTCCCATTTTAAAATTACCACACTTTTTTCTGGGAGGTTATTATATCCCAAGCCTCTTAAACTGGTTGAAGCTTTTTGCAGAGGCCAGTGTTTGGGCCATTGACGTAAATTAATGATGGAAGAATCAGCTCCAGTATCTATAAGACCCTCCATTTCTATTCCTTGGATTCTTATTTTACACATAGGCCTCCTTGTACAGTCCCGAACCCAGCAAACCATGGGTTTCGAATCAGTGGAACAAAATCCTCTATTGTTCCTATTTAGAGGCATATTCATTTTAAATGACTTATGTAAATTTGGAAGGAGGAGCAGCTGAGCAATTCTATCTCCCTGATTAATAGAACTTATACTTTGGGGTGAGCTAAGCATTATTTTTATTTCCCCTTTATAGTCTGAGTTTATTACGCCTGGGGTCACTTGCAAACCTAATAAGCTCTCAGGACTTCGCCCGATAATAAGTCCTACAGTCCCTGAGGGAAGAGGTCCCCTGACTCCTGTGGGAATCAGTTGAACCCCCATTTCAGGTGTTAACACTATTCAGGCGGTGAAACAGAGGTCTAATCCTGCATTTCCTCCTGTTCCTCTGGCGAGGGAGTGGATGGGTAATAGGGATTGTGTCGGGGAAGCATCTGAGTGGATGCTTGAGGATACTCCTCCTCCAATGCCTCGTACATTTGTGGGCCCCGGGGCATTGGGCCCCTTGCCCCGTTTTTTTGAATTCCTGAACAAAGGATTTCCATGGATGTCAAATTTTGAATAGCATTTATTGGCCCAATGATTTCCTTTCTTACACCTGGGGCAGCAACCTGGAGCACGGTATGAATTTGGTCTTATTTCTCTTTTAGGATTTTGCCTAGAATAGCCTGATTGATTATGATAATTTTGCCTAGAATATCCTGATTGATTATAATGTCTATGTTGAGCTCTTGTAAAATTTTGAGGGGCAGCATCTCTCACAGCTGCTGCAATCATATTCCCTGTGACAAAGGCATCATTTATATCTTTACATAATTGTATATATATGGAAAGATCCTTTTTATTTTTCCATGGCCTGATGGCTTCCTGGCAATACTTATTAGCATTTTCGTACGCTAATTGGACAACTAATGGCATAACTTGATCAATGTCTCCAAAAACTCTACCTGCAGTTCTCAAAAGTCGATCAGCAAATTCAGCATATGGTTCATTTGGTCCTTGAATTACTTTGGACAAGCTACCTTGTAGATCCCCAGGTCCTTGTACAGTTTTCCATGCCTTTAAGGCAGCTGCGTTTATCTGAGCATATACTCCGGGGGTATAATAGTTTTGATCCTGTACGTCTGCGAATTGCCCTTCTCCTGTGAGCATTTCTATATTATGGTCTCCAAACCCCTGCATCTGCATTTCTTTTAGCTGTTTCTATACAAAGTTCTTGAAATTGCGATCGCCAAACCAAGTATTGTCCCCCACTTAATGTTGCTTTACATAGACGTTTCCAGTCTGCGGGGGCTAAGCTAAAGGTGTTAAGGGACTCCAGTATACTCAACGTGAAAGGAGCTTGGGGTCCATAAGTCATTACTGCCTCTTTGAGATTTTTTATTGTTTTGAAATCTACTGGCTGGTGGACCCTCTGTCCATTTTCATGTTCAATAGTGGCAGTTCCCAACGTATCTGTGAGTTACCCTCGAGAGCACATAAGCGCTCAGAAAGACTTTTTATTTCTGTTTCTAGGGTATGCAAACGCCTAGTGATACCCTTCATATTTTCTGTAATCGATTTCACCCATGGGGGAGTAGAGGACACAAGTTCCTCCACTTGATGATCCTTTATCTTGGTCTTCCTTAATTTCCTTTTGTTCATTTTCTCAAAAAATCACCTTTAGTTAATTCCTCCTCACTACTACTACTCTCATTGGTCCTAACTGACTCAGTAACATCCTGAGTCCCAGGTTCAATTGAGACCATGTATCCTTGAAGTATCTCTAATAAATCTTGAATAGCTTTAGCAGCTCGGATCTTTGTCATTTTGGGGACGCTTCTAATACTCTCCTTACTGGTCTTAGTTGACTCAGCGGAATCTACGCTTTCATGATCGCCTTCACTGTTTTCTAAATCCTCCTCACTAATGACAGACTCATCTATATCAAAGAATTGATCAAGAGCCTCGTACACTTGGGTCTTAGATATTTTCGAACCCATTTTAACCGCTCTGACTAGAGACTCCTGTGAGGTTTCTCAGTTCTTACCTGCCGTCCTGAATGCCCCGTACGGGCCACCAACTGTAATTGCCAGAAAGGGATTGCAGCCTGGAATGGCAGCGCCGCGGGAAGGAGTCCGGAGACAGGATGGAGACGAAAATATTCTTTAATCTTACAAGAAACTACAATATATCTATACAATAGCGATAACCCTGTCTTTTCTCTCTCTGGTCTCTTCCCATGCGCCCGAGCAGCAATGGCGCTCGCTCGATCTGCTGAGTCACCGTTCAAATCTCTCGAGATCCTCGACCAAGTCCCGCGAGATCCCAGACCAAGTCCCGTGAGACTACGGAAGGCGGAAATGCCCAAAAATGTCTATGGCCCAATAGTCAACCGCAATCTTAGCTATCTCCCCAAACAGGGCTCCTGCATATGACCTTTATGGACTTTTAAAATGTGAAGATAACCTGAATAATGCAGTTGAATGCTTTCATGGATAAATCCAAAATTTGTAATTGCTCTGCTCATCATCAAATGACAAATTTAAGATGAGTGTAAACACTGAAAACTATGTCTAATTGTAATGACATTGGGATCCTCTGAGATTAGAGAAATCTGGACATTTATTCTGGGGGCATTTTACCACTGTGTTACATCCACAGCAACATCTTTTTTTTTAAATGGGGTCTCACAAAGTCGTTGAGTCAATGGGAGTACAGGCATGTGCCACCATGCCCAGATACCCAGAATTATTATAGTGGATTATATAGCATTTTTGAGTTCTTGAAAAACCTTAATGCATTTTTTCAAAAACACCTTTACAATACTTATATTCTCACTAACATTTGTACAAATTTACATATTCTGGAGTACTATACACACACACACACACACACACACAACACACACACAAACACACATATATATTTTGGCAGGGGGATTAAACTCAGGGGCACTCAACCATTGGGCAAAATCCCCAGCCCTTTTTTGTATTTTATTAGAGACAGGGTCTCACTGAGTTGCTAAGTTCCTTGTCATCACTGAGGCTGACTTTGAACTCATGATTCTCCTCCCTCAGCCTCCCACGTTCTGGGATTACAGATGTGAGCTACCAGACTTGGCTAATTCTGATTTTTTAAATACATGTCACTATTAACTCCTAAGAGAACAAGAAAAAAAATGATGAGTCATTTGTTGTAGAGGAGGTAGGTTTTGGGGTCAAGGCACAGTTCATCCTAAATCTATTCTAGTTCCTTAATATATGTGGGGCTCATTATGTCATGGTATACACCTGTAATCACATTGCTTAGTAGACAGAGTCTCCTAAGTTTTGAGGTTCTTACAGTTCCCCACACCAAAGAAGAAAACAGACATCACCACCCTGCCATTAGGCTTTAGCCCAAATTGCAAGGAGCATTGCAATTTTGAAGTATGCCTTAACACTTAGTAAAAACATGTCTCAAAATTAAAAAAAAAAGTGGGGTGGACCAGAAATGTAGCACTGGTGTAATAATACCCTCAGTTAAATCACCAGTACCACAGGAGTGCACACACACATACACAAAACAAACAGAATAGTTGTGGGCCTTTGAAAATGTTCTTTTACACTGAACAGCCATATCAACCTCATCTACTAGAAAAGGCAGAGTGATGGTGACTGCAAAAATGACAGTAATTCTTTAGCCTTATCTGTATACAGAAAATTGCCAATGTGCTTTCCCTTCTTCTATGTTCAAAATGTTGAATGTGTTCTCTAGACTTTGCATCTGAGTTGTCCTAAATTTGTATGACTCATGTAAAGCTCTGACTTTGATTAGGTACTAGTCCAGCATCTAATATTAAAAAGGTTTGAAGGATTTTGTTTTCACAACACTGCCACATCTATGACAGCAAGCCCACATTAAATTATTGGAGAATGAGGGGTGCTTTTTTTTTTTTTTTTTTGATAGCCAGATCACCCTCTCAAGTTCAGGAGACTTGTCATCTATCAGCTAATAAGAAGCAGCAGATATCCAGCTGAATCCAGCCTAAATTGATGAATAAGCCAAATGTGAGCAAGTCAATTTTGGACTGACTTGTTACCAGTGATAAACAAAAATACGCCCACCATGGGCAAGGTCCCAAGATTCAACTATATGTGGTACAGAAATTATCTGGAAAACTAAAGATATGTTATAAGTAGTGATTTAATTTCTCTAGTTTATGTTTAAAGTTTGATCTCTAAATAGGTGGTATTGGATTGGACAGGAATATGTGTACTGGTTCTGGGGTGTAGCTCAGTGTCAAAGTGTTTGCCTTTCATTTTTGAAGCCCTGGGTTCCACTCCTAGTTCCAAAAAAGACAAAAAATGAACCCCTGAAATAGGTGTACACATTTATTTATTTGATTTGTGTTGAGGTTCTTACAGTACCCTACACCAAAGAAGAAAACAGACATCACCACCCTGCCATTAGGCTTTAGCCCAAATTGCAAATTAAGTTTTTCTTTAATGGTTTTGAACCCTGCAGTCTGGACTGCAGACAAACCTGAGGAAACCCCACCACCACCTCCTGGGACACCCATTTTTTTAATTTACAGTGTGATATTCAAAATAAAAATGGATCTGTGCCCAGTCCCTTCTGGGAAATAGTGTCCACATTTGTACACATCTGGGTTGGAGATGCCAACTCTCTCAATGTACACTCTATTTCCTGTTCTTTGGCCCTGAAGTGAATAATGTCAAGGCAGCATATTCCATCACCTCTAGTATAAAAATGAGTGGCTTAAGCTTTTCTCCTTGCTGGGGTCAGGGTAGTCATAGCTCTCAAACCTGGAATGTGAGTACTATCAACACAGAGGTGCGTGAGGCTTCAAATACATTTTTGCAGATGTAGTTCCAAATAAACATATGTAATTTTTTAAAAAAAAATATTTTTCAAGTTGTAGGTGGACACAATAAATTTATTTATTTATTTTTATGTAGTGCTGATACTGCCATTTACCGTGATGAGTTCTTATTTCCCCGAACTTTGAAGTATAACACCAAAGAAGCACGCCAAGGCACGAGTAGAGTGGAAAATGAAAGGCTTTTTTTAAAGGACAGCATAAAAAGAAGACTTACCCCGGAGGGAGAAGGGAACCAGAAAACATGAAATTCATGGGAGGGGAAGGCCTGTGACATCTTCCTTATGATTGAGTGAGCAAATCATCCTCATCATCAAATGAAGGAAAGAAGCAAAGCATTCTTCCTTGTGTGTGTGTGTGTGTGTGTGTGTGTGTGTGTGTGTGTGTGGTACCATGGATTGAACTCAGGGGCACTCAACCACTAGGCCACATCCCCAGCCGTTTTTTATATTTTATTTAAAGACAGGGTCTCACTGAGTTGCTAAGGGCCTCACCATTGCTGAGGCTGTCTTTGAACTTGCAATCCTCCTGCCTCAGCCTCCCAAGTGCTGGGATTACAGGCGTGTGCCACTGCACACGACTGCATTCTTCTTTTTTTTAAGAAAAGATGTAACACAAACATGGCACTGAGAAAGTTAACTCTCTCTGGGTATATTCTTACTGTCTTGTTTTCTGCTCATATATATGGCCACCGGGTGTGAATACATTAATTATTAAGAATGAGACTGGTTCTGGAAATTATAGCCTTATGGAATCTGAGTTAGAAGCATAAAAACATTTTCTAAAATTGTACTAATATAGCAGGTTTCTAGTTAGGAAACAGTTTTTGTAAATGCCTGCTGTTTGACCTCTTCTCATTATAATCATGTGCACCAAGAAAAAGCTTCAAAGGTCATTTTGTGATTGATAAGGATTCCTTTTACTTTTGAAGTAGTTTAAGATATACGCAAGTTCCTTAGGGTAGAAGTCCTTCAGGCCTAACTTTTGGCTAATGAAAACACCTGTTAGCTCTGAAGGGTAAAAACCACACTGGGACCGCCTTGTAGAAAAAGGAGGGGGGGGATTAAGGGAAGGGGATAAAGGGGGAAGGGGAAAGGGAGAAAGGGGGAAGGGGAGAGATGGTGAGAAGATGACGGCGAAAAAAGAGAGACAGAGTTCTGGACAAGCCGGGGGCTTAAGTACAGAGGGGTGGGAGCGTGACTTGTATGGTCCGGATTGGCTCAGAAAGGGAGAGCCCGCCCTGGGTTGAATTCCTGCGAGAGGCGAGTATTCCCAGGATCAGGATGGGTGGGGACTCGGAGCCCACCAAAGGTGAATTCTCGTGAGAGATGGGCACTTCCGGGAAGGTGCCTGGGGGTATGGCCTGCCAGCCTGAATCTTATCCAACAAGCTGGACTTCTGACAAACAGCCATACTCCCTTTTTTTCTGAATTCAAAACAAAGTCATTATAGGGAACCAAGGATCCTAGGAGTTTTGAGTTTAATTAAAGATGTTAGGGTGATTCAGCCATAAAACATTATAGGTGGAATTGTTTAGACTTAGGGGATCATGGG
>JAKELJ010001272.1:0-10259 GCA_025594165.1 Tamias sibiricus
TGAGTTTAAGCTAAGTGAAATAAGAAAAATATACGAGGACAAACACTGCATGAATCTACTTATATATGAGATATCTAAAATAGCCCAAACCACTGAAACAGAAGTAGAATGGCAGATTTCTAGGGCTGGGGTCAGGATCAAGGGAGGCAGAGACAGGCATAGCTGCACTGATATGTGACAATATTGCTATGGTGGCCGGTGACATGTTTAATCAGGAGACCAGAAACTTGAGACAGGAGCTAGAGCCAGAGACAGGAGCTAGAGCCAGAGCCAGGTTGTCTGGGGCCAGAGAGAGGTGGAACCCCTGGAAATGTGGCCTGGGACACTAGAACCAGGCCTTCCACTGGTTGTCACAAATGCTCTTAGAGGCTAAGAGTTAATGCCCCCTGATCCAGTGACAATCACACTGTTGGTGAGGATGAAGCACCATAGATGTGAGGATAACCCAAGACTCCTCTCAACCTCCTATGTTATGCATGTTCTTGATTCTAGAGCAAAAGAACACTGGGCCAGGAGGCAGTAGAGCAAATAAGTGATGTCACCAATCTCATGACAATTGTCCATGGTGTTGCCTCCAACAATGTCTGTATGGGCATTGAGCAAACATATGATGTGCAAATGCAATTACGATTATGAGACCCTGAAAAACAAAAACAAAACCATGAGGCTCCATACAAATGTCAATCAATAACAACAGTGATGGTAGAGTACTAGCAGAAATAGCAGACACCTGGACAGACTTTCACTGCCATCCCTGTGAGGGTGGTTTATTCTGCAGAGGAAAGTTGATGAAAGAGATTCAATACCCCAACTTCTATTACCAAACTCTAGATACACACCCATTTCATCTCTTTTCTTAAAAGACATCGATCTTGGGGCTGGGGTTGTGGCTCAGCGGTAGAGCGCTTGCCTGGCATGTGCGCGGCCCTGGGCTCGATCTTCAGCACCATGTAAGAATAAATAAATAGGGCTGGGATTGTGGCTCAGCGGTAGAGCACTCGCCTAGCACGTGGGCAACCCGGGTTCGATCCTCAGCACCATGTACAGATAAAACACATTGAATAAAACGCATTGTGTACAACTAAAGCAAATAAATAAAAAAAAATTAAAAAAAAAGAATAAATAAATAAAATAAAGGTATTGTGTCCAACAACAAACAACAAAAAAGATATCAATCCTACCCACCCTCCAATTCCACCCACCCACATGCCTCCTTTACCTCCTTCAAGGACTAGAAATTCTACCCTTGCTTCCCTGTACCTGCCATAATGGACAGATGTCCCCAAAACTGAAAAGCTCCCAACTCTGCTCTCGTACATTATCAGCCTGTGCAGTCAGGCATCTGCTTCCAGTGTTGTTACCACATCATGTTTATTAAGTACATTATCAAATTGGAGTCAAATAAACTTAGCTTGAGACAGTGCCAGAAAAGTGGACAGACTGAGCTCTGGCTGCATAATAAGGTGGCCACCTACTCTCTAGTTTCATTGGCCCTCCATCCCCTTCTTTTAGTAGGAAACTGTGTCCTCATCACCACTTGTTTCAGGGGACTAATGGAAGGCCCAGGAATCTAGACCATCATCCCTTAGAAATTCTAGATCTCCTGTCCACCTGGTTGATCCTTTTGACTGCTGGACTAGATTGCAGGCTCCGTACTAGTCTGGACAAACTGGAAAAAGCTATACCTTCCTTAAGCCATCTTTCATGGAATGTACTTTACAAATGTATAAATTTTCTAGAAAATAAAGGCTGAGCTCCAGGTGGAGACTCATTGGAAGAAATTTATCTTTAGCTGTACCCAGAGGCATTTTTAGCAAAGGTGAGTCACAACCCTAAGCATGATAAAGTTCTAGGAAACCTTGCTTAATTCTGCTGTCTCCTTTTGTCTCACATAATCTTCAACTAAAAAATAAATGAACAAATTTCCATGTGATTTACATCATCCCTGGGCGTCTCTGTTCCCCAACCTAGAATGTTCTCCTGATGCTCTGTGCCTGGCTGATCCAAAATCCTCTCTCAGAACTCAGCTCAGCTATCTCCCCTTTGTGGAATTCTTCCTGGACCCAGAAGGATGACTTTCCTGTGTACCTGCATATTTCACCTCTATTATCACACTTACCATATGAAACTGTAATCACCACTACCCTGGCAGCATAATCCCATACCTTATTAACCAGAGTTCTTGTTCTCAAGAAACAGAGGCCAATTCTGGCTGATTGTGGAAATGGAGTATTAATAAAAGGATCCTTGACAGCCCATGTAAGTGTTGGGAGATTGGAAAATGTGAAGTTGTCAGGAACTAAATCTTTAAACCACACTCAGAATGTGCCTGATGAGGCTCCCAGCACCTCTGCTGTGGTCCCTTTCAACAGCAGGAGAGATTTTGATGCTGCATCAAAAATGTGTTTCTATTCCAAGAGTCTGACTCTGTGACCACAGCCACTGAGAGACCAGATAGCTCTGATGTCACCCTCCCCAGCAGAATGGATTCTGCATGGACTTCCTTTGTCCAGTTAGTCTCTTGTGAATTGAAGAATGTGACATTATGGAAGCCAAGAGAAGAGAGGAATTCAAAGAAGGAAAAAATGATCCGTGCTGTTAAAGGATGCAGTAAGAATAATAAAAGGTAAGGATTGGAAATTGTTCATTGATTTACCCTGAAAGAGCTTTTAGTTTCCTTGGTGAGAATGAGTTTAATTGAAAGGAGTGGGGTTTGATTGAAGGGAGTGGGGTATGATTGAAGGGAGTGGTAGTAAATTAAGAAGTGAAAGGCAGAGGATAATGTTGATGAGAGCCCAGCATGGTGGCACATGCCTGTAATCCCAGCACTTGGGAGGCTAAAGCAGGAGGATCACGAGTTCAAAGCCAGCCTCAGCAATGGCAAGGCACTTAGCAACTCAGTAAGACCCTGTCTCTAACAAAATGCAAAAAAAAAAAAAAAAAAGGGCTGGGGATGTAACCCAGTGGTCCAGTGACCCTGAGTTCAATCCCCAGTACAAAAAAAAAATGTTGAGGAGAAAATTATTTCCATAATCTTAACTTGAAGAGTTTCTTGTTGGTCAGATCTGAAGGAACTTGACAGTCCAAAAAATGATAGTAATTTATTGTAGACCACTGAATAATGAGTCCATATTGACATAGATGAATGAACAAATAAATAATTTGGATTGCTTTATTATAGTAAAATGGCATCTAACAAATATATGTAGAAGGAGTAATGGATTAAGAAGAATCACCATTTGCAACTATCAAAGTAATAATGGTTTTAGGTAGAACAAAAAGGTTGCTTAAACTGGTAGATAAAAACCCAAGAAGGAACATGATGTCTACATACTCTCAAATGTATTTCCATTCGTTACTTGCTAATTGCAAAGGGAGAACTAGTGGAACCACTTTAGCCATGTGATCAAATTAACATCATCAGTATTAGAATAAAATTGGCACGATGTACTTTTTGAGCTGAATTGAGAATGCTTCGTCACTCCTGTGGTGTTCCAAGAGCACATAACTTGGAATTGATTACTAGGGATGTCAGAAAACCTCACAGTAGTGACTTTCTATGAAATAATGTCATGTATGCTTCAAAACAGACAGAGTCCTGAAAGACCAAAGAAAGACTGAACAGCAGATTAAAGGAGATGACAGGCACATGAAAATTAAATGCCCAATGGAATATAACTCAGCCATAAGGAAGAATGAAATTATGGCATTTGCAGGTAAATGGATGGAACTGGAGGCTATCATGCTAAGCAAAATAAGCCAATCCCCAAAAACCAAAGGCTAAATATTCTCTCTGATATGCAGTTGGTGACTCAAATAGGGGAGGGGGTGTGGGGTTGAAGTTCACCACATTGGAGGGGGAGGGTAAGGAGAAGAATGGGAGGAAGGGAGTGGAGATGGGAATTGGAAAGACAGTAGAATGAATCGGACATAACTTGCCCACTTTCATATATTAATACATGACCAGTGTAACTCCACATCATGTACAACAGCAAGAATATGAAAAGAAAATAGCCTATTATACTCCATGTATGTATATGTCAAAATACATTCTACTGTCATGTATGACTAAAAAGAACAAATTTGAAAAGTTTCAAAATTAAAAATAAAAAAATACACATCTTATTACCATATGACAAAAAGAAAAAGAAAACTAAATGCTGCCTGGGTTTGGATCCTGATCCACAAAAAGTAATACTATAGGGAACATTATTGGGACAACTTATTAAATTTAATACAGACTAGATATAAAACTATCAATATTAAATTTCCTGAATTTGTTCTTTATACTCTGGGTACAGAGGAAATATGCTTATTTCCAAGAGAGTCATTCTAAAGTATTTAGGGGAGAACAGGAATGATGTATGTAACTTCATCTCAAATGGCTCAAAAAAATGAAATGTTACAAAGAGTACTGAATGTTGTGGGTCTGAGAACAAGGATTAGGGGTGCGTTTCAGAGTAGACTGTAGAATGACAGTAGAACGAATTTAACTTATTTAACTTAGTAGAATTTAACTTATTTTGCCTAGCCTTAGAAATTTTATGATTATATTATGTGGTTCTTTAAAACTATTATTATGAATTCCTACCACCAGATTTAAGATTCCTGTCCCTGATTCTCCCTGGAAGAGCCACTCCACTTCCAACAGAAATTCATTCTTCAGAATTCTCCTGTAGTGAAGACCCACTGGTTAAGCCTCTATTGGCTCACGTTTGTCTGAAATGTTGTCACTTTATCTTTCCTATGGACTGATTGATATCCCCACATTCCTATGTCACCCCCAATGTGACTCTCTGGAGATAGCATCTTTAGGGTAATGAAGGTTAAGTGAGGTGCTAAGCTCAGTCCTTCATGTTGGTCTTGAGGTCCCTTTCTGCACAGTTGCTATAGACTCTAAGCTGGCCCTGATGAAGCTCCAGGACATTTGGTAGTTGTGAGCCTTTCTGGTGTTCCTGTCGTGGGATACTTCATCCTAGCTGATGATCTAATGTCCATGTGTTCAACATGTGAGCAGGTGTCTCTCTCACAGAAAACTTCTTTATCCTGACAGATGCCCATGAGGCTCTTTTCTGACCTGAGTCCAATCTATTCCTGCCAAGACTGCCACTCTCCAAGAGAACCCAGCCAGGAAAAGAGGTGAGATTTGGGTGTGTCAGATGAGACACAGGAGGCAACTCAACAAAAGTGGTTTTATAACAGAAGCAGCATTACTCCCAGATCCTGGACACAAGAGGGAATCACACCTCACAGGCCATTGGAAAGAAGAGGGAGGAGCCATCAATGATGAGCAGGATCACCCAGCAGATAAGAGACAGAAAACAAGGGACCTGTGGGCTGAAGCCTTCTTTGTGGTCCAGGGCATTACCCAGGGGAGTTTCCGATGGGGAATTCTAATTGGTGGCTTAGGAGCAAGAAAGGCACATAAATGGGGTTGGGGGTATGACACTGTCTGTGACTGGGAGGTAGACACTGCAGGAAATGGGAGGTATGGGATCAGTGAGGGGATGCAAGTAGTTTGCATCAAGTAGTTTGCATAGGGAGGTGTCACCACAAGGTGATTGTTTAAGGCAGATGAACCACATTGAGGAACTGGGAGGAGATGGAAAATGGGAAGTGTGTCAAGGGTAACTAAGCACTGCTTCTGGTATGTGAAAGCTTTACTTATATTCAACATGATGCCAAGGAAGCATCCAATTCTAAGAATTCACTCCATGAGGTTGTATGGACGAGGCCCTGATCCAGAAGGCCTGATGTTGATGGTTGTTATAATGATAATAAGAGTAAATCAATCTCCCTCTCCCTCCCCTGCTCCTCTCTTTCTTTCTGTCCCTCCCTCTCTCTCTCTCCCTCTCTGTCTCCCCTCAACCCCAATTGACCCCTTTGGACTTCCATCACATCTAACACCTATTTCATATTTTCCATCCAAGTTTTTCATTTCTGGGATGAAACTGAAAAAATTTCTTATATTCTGACTCCCAATTCACTAATTCTTCCTCTGCCTCTGTCCAGCCAAGCTTTAAATGTGCACTTCATTTTTTAATTACAATTATTCTAGTTTTCATTTTAAGAGTTCTGTTTTGTCCTGTAAAAAATATTTTTCTTCTTTATTCATATTGGTAAGAACCTCTTTTTGATTAAGTAAGAATGTTTAAGGATACGAATTTCATATTCTTTTCCAGTTGATCTAATATCTGGTGTTTGGTAGATTGGATTCTTCTGACTTTTTTTCTGCTGTTTCTTACACTTGCCATATTGTTTCTGGTGTGTTTCATGATTTCTGAATGTCCCCAGCTCTTTTTCCTTCTTATGTTCTCTGTGGGAAATTATCTGTGATCAAAGAAAAATGTCAGTTTCTCCAGAAATCACTGTTGATGTTTTCAGACAACAAGGAGGTATATGAGTCTACACCCACTTAAATCAATTTGGAACTAGAGAATAGTGTGTATATCTGTGTGTGTGGTGATTAAACCCAGAGTCTTGTGCATGCAAGGCAAGCACTCTACCAACTGAACTATATCCCCAGCCCTAGAGAATTTTTGAGACACCCATATAGTTTCAAGTCAGGCTAGAACCCAGAGTGAAGACAGTTAATGGCTATAAATTCTTAGTGGATGCTTCCCCTACCCTTCCACTTACCAAAAATTTTGCAATGGTTCTTTTCTTTGTGCACTTTGGTACTGGGGATTTCTTGTTGGATCAATTTTAGTCTGAGGATAGAGTCCTTAAAGAACCCAGTTTTTTGGATACTCTCCTATCTGCCTCACCACTGTGGATGAATCTTGGGCTTTGTCATCTTTCCTAAGGCTACAAAATAAATGTTAAAGAATTAACCAGAAACCAGTATATGTGATAATGTTGCATAAAAATAAATACATACAAATGAATACAATAGGAGCTAGGGATATAGCCTCAGTAGTGGGACACTTGCCCAGCATGCACAAGGCCCTAAGTTCAATCCCCAGCACTGCAAACACACACACACACACACACACACACACACACACACACACACACACTTCCATTTGAGGACAATAATATTGAGATAATCTAAATAATAATGGTGGATTATATAAATGTAAATGTCCCAATTCTGATATTGTACCCCAGTTTGACAAGATGGTTACATTGGGAGAAACTAAATACAGGATATAAGGAGTCTCTGTATAATTTCTTACAAAACTGCATAATGTACAATTAAATCGATAAAACTTTCCAAAAAAGGGAACTGAAAAAGAGAGCATGTAAAGTATGATCTCATTCATGTAATGTGTATTTATTTGTGCATTGCACAGAGAGCTGTATGAGAGGACGGTCACCAAAATGTCTGTCACCAGTGGTTAATGCATGTGGCAAGTCTTGAGGTAACTACTCTTCTCTGAATTATTGCTTTTCTAGGTCCCATCATTGCTTCTCACAACTCCTGTGGCCGAGTGCAGCCTCTCCATCAGCACACCGCCAGGACCCTCAGAAGCTCTCAGGTGGGACAGATGAAGGAGAGCAGCATGTTCACTTCATTGCTCACAATGAGCTTCCCTGGGTGGATGTTGTCAGGCAGAGCCAGGCTGGAGGTCATTTCCCAAGCATCCACAAAGGCCACACTGAGGCCAGCAAAGGCAGCTCGCAGGAGTCGGTTCACGTGCAGGGTGAACCAATCGCTGCCATACACAGACTTATAGCCAGTGTTGGCCAGTTTGATGACCACAAGGGTACTGGGTTCCCGCTCCAGCAGGGCCATCACAGCTGCCCGAATCCCTGCCAGTCGTCTTGCAAAGATGGAGGGAGGGAAGGTGGTGAAGTGGGCTCCCAGGCCCAGCACCACTACTGTGTGGGGGCCCCCAGCCAGGCCCTCGAGCTCCTTGGCCACAGAGTGCAGGGAGGCCACTGGGGTGCGATGGGAGCGCAGGGGCCAGCTGTGGGCTCTCCAGTGCAGCACTATGCCCCGAGAGGTCTCCACGGCCATCAGGGGCCCCACCTGATATGTGGCATGTAGATCCACTGGTTTCAGGGCTGTTGGGAGAATGAGAGAGAAGTTTCCATGAGTTAACATATGACCATGCACCATATTCTTTTACAAATAAAACTTCTAACTCCTGCGTGCTTGATCTAGAAGACACAATCATTCTGTTCCTAAAAGCTCTCCCTACCATTACCAACACTATCCATCCAAACTCCTTTCCAGTTTACTTTCCTCCTCTCTTTTATTTGTTAGGATCAAACCCAGGGAGACAGTGATGTACCAGGGAGCTCCATCCCCAGCCCTTTCTTACTTTTAACTCTCTGTGGCCTTTGACTTCCCTCTTCTGGCCAACCTCTTCCAGAAACTCTTTTCCCTTTTTCCTTCTGTAACAATACACTGTTCCCTTTCTGGTTAATCATTGCCCCTAATTATTTGCTTCTTATTTTCCTTGCACTTTACAAATAAAAGAACTCCCCAAATTCTGACCCTAGAATCACTTTTCTTTTTCTTTTAATCTACAATATGTTTTATTTACTCTGCACAAATCCTGTTTTCTCCTTCCCGAACTTTCCCATCCCTTGCCAGTCAGCTGTCGTCTTGAATCACTTTCCAGTGTTTTGTTGTTGTTGGTTTGGGCACTGGGGATTGAACCAAGGTGTGCTTAACCCCTGAGCTAACCTCCAGCCCTTTCTTTATTAAATAATTTTTAAGTTATACATGGACACAATACCTTTATTTTGTTTACTTATTTTTATGTGGTGCTGAGGATCAAACCCAGTGCCTCACATGTGCAAGGCATGCACTCTGCCACTGAGCCACAACCCCAGCCCACCTCCAGCCCTTTTTATTTTATATTTTGAGGCAGGGTCTCACTAATTTGCTTAGGACCTTGATAAATGGCTGAGGCTGGTTTGAACTTGTGATCCTCCTGCCTCAGCCTCCCTAATGGCTGGGATTATGGGTGTACACACAAGGCAGGATTCCAATGTTTTATCCCTTGAGAAGACTATTCTGCATAATGGATATGCTAATTATCTCATTTATGAAGGTTGTTGCATGAGTGTAAATGTATGTCAAAATTTAAATATCTGCCACTCATGGTTTGTCAGTTAGACCTCAACTAGCTGTTTTGTTGTGTTTTCTGCAGTGCTGGGGATTGAACCCAGGGCCTCCTGCATGCTGGGAAGGTGCTCTAGCACTAAGCTATATCCCCTGCCCTTTCTCAATTTTAAATTATTTTGAGACAGGATCTCATTAGGTTGCCCAGCCTGACCTTGAAATTGTTATCCTCTTGCCTCAGCCTCTCTAGTACCTAGAATTACAGGTATGTGCCACCATGCCCAGGTCAATTGACTCTTTAAAATAAAGGGACCCAGCATCCTGCCCACCTCTCCCCCAAGTGCAGCAGTTTCCTTCAAAGCCATCTCTGGTCCCCTGTTCCTTCATGAGTCCCCATGTGTCACTCACAGGGCACTGTGTCACGTAGATATTCCCACCACTGCCGAAGCGTGGAGTCCCCCATCATGTGCACGATGTGGCCAGCAGGCAGCCCAGGATGCTGTCCACAGTGGGGAAGGACTGGCCAGAACAGGACAGGGAATGCCACACATCTTGGTGGTAGAAGCCAGAGGGCTTTGGGGCCAGAAGTCCAGGGCGGCACTTGGTCTGTGGGGATTGCACTATAGGAAGGAGAAAAGCAGAACAGAATAAAACACACAAAAAGAATGAATATTAACATCTAGAAGATGTCAGGTACTCTCTGTGTGCTTTACATGTATTCTTTTCATTTATTCTTTGACAAAACCTGTGATGTACCATTCTTATCTCTGGTGACAAGTAGGGACACTGGGACATGAAATGTTAAGCAATTTGTGATCAAGAACAGTGTTTGGCAGTTCAAAAAATAATGAATGGCACTCCTGGGTGTATAGTCAAAGGAAGTAAAATCAGGATCTCAAAGAGATTATCCACACTTTCACATTCATTTGAGCATTGTCCACAATAGCCAAGACACGGAAATAACTTAGTGTCAACAATGGATCAATGAATAAAGAAAACAGGACACATGTGCACACACACACACAGAGTAATATTATCCACTCTTAAGAAAGAACATCCTGCCATTTAGGACAACATGGATTAACTTGAAGGGCATTATAAGGAAGATAAGTCAGACAGTTTGGCCTGGTGGTGCACACCTGTAAACCCAGCAACTTGGGAAGCTGAGATAGGTGGTTTTAGGTTCAAGGCCAGCCTTGGCAATTTAGCAAGGCCCTATGCAATTTAGCGAGATTGTGTT
>JAKELJ010001273.1:0-10259 GCA_025594165.1 Tamias sibiricus
ACACAATGTGAACCAAGTCCTCTATTAGCAAATTGATGGGAGAGGGATGACTAGAGAAATAAACCAGGGTCAGGTCCTGATCTTGGGTGGGACGCAGATGTGATCACAAAGAAAGAGCTGAAGGGAAAGGGGTGATGGATGGAGATGGGGAAACTGAGTCAACTTCCCTGGGCAAGGGTGGCAGGAATCAGCCTCAGGTGCTCCAGAGGGTTTGTTTTTTAGCACCACGGTGTAAGAGATGCCCTTCAGAAGGTGTCTGTCTAGCAGAGGTCTCTGGACCAAGGGATAACTCTGGATAATGATGGTGTAGGCCTGTCTACAGATGGTCAGCCTGAACTCCTTTTTGGAATGCTGACACCAAGTGGAGGTCCTTCCAATGACATGGAAGAGGACATCAGGCTCCTCAACAAGACATCTTTAGTTTCCTCTATGGGAAGAGGTATGCCCAGGGTCCCTTGTTCCAGTGACTACCAATTCATCTGTTCTGTGGGCTGGAACACTTGGGTTTCCAGGGAGAAGTGTGAGGATCTGGGTGGGGCTGCATGTGCTTGAGGGAGAGGGGTGGGCTGATTGGAGAGACATGGGAAAGTGTGTGGTTGCAGGTTGGATCTGGGGAGGAGAAGGCTCTGGAGGCTGCACAGGAAGAGAGGGTCTTCCTGGGCAGCCATCATCTTTTGTAACAACTCCTTTTCTTTCCAGATTCAAGCTTTTGATCCAGAGCTCTGGGTGTGGGGCTGAGAATGTACCCTAATGCTCTTTAAGTCCTGAAACCATGGATGCCTGAGGCCATTGTCCTGAGGGGAGGTATGAAATTCTGTATCCCTGGTCTGATGACAGGGTCATTTTTTGTCTATTTAGGAGATCCAAAGGACTCAGCTGCTAGACTCACTCCTGTCACCTCCCACGCACAGCCACTTCCTGCATTCCAGGCAATAGCAGAGCCATGCACACACAGCCTGAATCTCCTGTCGGCTTCACAGCCTTAAAACCACAACCACACAGATCATCTCCTACAGATGTACTGGTTGCTACCAGCCTGCTCAGGCAGATCTGAGAGAGAACAGTGTGTAACACAAGATGTTCTAGAAATCCTTAGCCCAGAGGACCCAAATGTCAGCAGTGATGAAAAGGTGATCTCTGTCCAAAGTGAATATCCCTTAGCCATGAATTTCCCTCTCCCCCTTATAAATTAATTGCCTTTTTGTTCTCTCCTCTTCATTCATTTGGGCTATTCTTCCCTTATGGATATTCAGTATGGAGACTTATTTATAACAACGCAAGTGCGACACAATAGGATATTCCACAAAACTGGTTTACAAGGACCAACTTCATGATCACAGAGCAAGCAAAGAGGGTGTATTGGTGACTGAGAGGCAATGAATGCATAATGAATGTATATTTATATTTATACATCAGCACATTCAGTATTTCATTCTTTCTTTAGACTGATAATAGTCCTTCATATGGATTAAACACATTTTGTTCACAAATTCTTCCACTGATAGACATTGGTTTGGTTTCCCCTCTTTGATATGGTAAATCATTCAGCTGTGGGCATGTGTATATAGATTCTTCTTGGAGTACCTCCTTTTCAGTTCTTTGGGTATATATACAGTGATGTGGAATTGCTGGATAACAGCGGAGGATGTGTTTAGCTGGGCAAGGAGCCAATAAACTGTTTTCTACCATTTTACACTCCCACCAATGATGTGAAGGGAGTTCCAGGTTCTCCATATCTTTGCCAACATTTGGTATCTTCCATCTCTTTTGTCTTAGCCATTGTAAATGTGATGGACTTTCTCAAGGTGGTTTGGGTTTGTATCCTGCATCAACTTTGTCTCCTCCTTGCAGGGAAGTTGTCCACTCTGACCTACCAAATCAATTCATGATTGTTTTTACATTAACTTTGATGAACTTTTTCATTTTTCTAACATATAATCCATTTGCCAAACAAGTTGGTAAATAGTCCCTCTTATTCACAGGCTTGAACTCTATATTTTAACAGTCCTCGTGGTCAGATGTGAATGGACTGTCACTTACTTTTATGGTATTTCATAGCACTTAGTTTATGTATTTCTCTTACTTACAACTGTCACATTGTCTCTGTTCATGCCTCTGTGTTTTGCTGTTAGTATTTATGTTTTAGGTGATTTTTCATTTCACTTTGTCAAATTCCCTCCAAAGGAATCCACTAAGATGATCATAATGCTATGGTCTGTATCTCTTGAACAAAACCTATATTTTTCCAGCTGAATTCACATAGCTTTGTAAAATGGATCTAAGCTTCTGAACTTCTGTTATCCAGCCTCCTAAACCTGGATTCAAAACTCGATTGGACTTTCCTCATGGGGGAAAAGGACAGATTTTTGTTAGGTTTAAGTAAAAATCAAACAATGGGGAATTAGATTGATTAGAATCTATTATCTCTGCAGAATGTTGTCTTATTGCCATGTAGTCATCTACTTTTCTTAACTATAGCACCCTTACCACTTTCCAAAGAGGAGTAGCAGATTAAGTCCACTACTCCATGTTGCCGCCTGAAGCGCTTGGAGCAACGGAGCCGCGGGAAAAACTTCAGAGGCGAACTGGAGACAAACAGCTTTTTATTTTTTTTCTTTGGTTCTAACAACGACTAACACACGACAAACACACCCTAAAATGGCGCTGACCCGATCAGCAATTTCGGCCAAGTCACTCGAGATCCCGCACAAGTTACGGGAGGCAACAAAGCCCAAACCACGGCTCATAGTCAACCGCCAGTCATCCCCAGGGTTCCCATTTTTTTTGTTTTAAAAGAGGTATGCTCTAGGACGTCTATGTGCAACCAACATTCTTAGTCATCGGATAATCAAGGCTGTGCCCTTGACTCCTGTCTTAGGTTGATATGTCAGCCACATGAGACTGTCCCGTGCGACTGTGCCTGTCTTAGGTTGTCCCCCTCTGGGGATCTTACCCGTCATTGTCTAACCAGCCATCCAATGGAGCCCTTTAGGATCGACTATATATGATGACTAACAGCCGTCCAATTGTGAGGAGATGTTGCGGCTTTAAGGCGACAAGCCTTTTGGTGATGAGCCAAATTGCATAGCATATCAAATTGTTTAAACAAATCAGCTGCCCTAAGTTCCATCAAGTAACACACTGAATTCTCTACACAAATACCTGCAAGGCATTGTCCCGTAAAGTCCCAAACAATGGAAAGATCAAAATGTCCATTTGTTATAACATGTTGATGTAGGAGGCCCCATGCATGTAGAGCAGAGGCCACACTGTTGGTGAGGTTGTTTGATGTTTGAGCAGCAGGGATGCTTGCGGCGGCCGCGATCCCTGCAGCTGTAGCAGCAGACGTCTTTTTTATGTTTAGACAATGCCACCGGCAAATTCTTTAGGGCCCGCTACCTAGAAACTCAAGCATCAATTATTAAAGGAAAGGCAGTGCTATTGCAGCACTGAGTCAAGAGGCGAGTTGTCAAACTACAAAATAGAATAATTAGATTAGAAAATTAAAGTTGATTTTTGTTCATATACATCGCTGGTTGAGCTGAAAATTAAAGTTGATTTTTGTTCACATACATCGCTGGTTGAGCTTCTACAAACATAAGTTGGAAAAATATCATATTTAGAACAAATCAAAGAAAGACTGAGGGTAATTACTGCATTAAAGATAGATTAAAGAAAAGGTAAAGGCACTTTAGAGAAATAATTTGTTAACTGGAACCCTTGAGTCTCTGTATACAGAGCAATCTTTTACCTGTTGAGATAATTGAAATTAATGAGCTATTAAACAAATGAAGTTAATAACAAATAAAACAATCTTAAGTCAAAACACCAAAATATCAGGTTATATAGCACTAGTCATATTGTTTGCTAAAGAGAAGTCCGAGGGACACCTATAAATCAAAATTGAAAGTACCTTCATTTATAAAATTATTTACCTAAATTGAATTAATTCATCTTAACCTAAAATGAATTAAAGTTATTTGGATCCATTATATATATATGTTTTTCTTTTTCATAAGCGCTTTGTTCTTTGTGACGTCACACTGGACAGACGAACAAACATACAAACATATATTTGGTGACGTCACATTAACATGAAATGTAGACAAATGTACAGACATAAAGACATGTATAAAAAGAAAAGAAAAAAAAAATACAATTGTGTGCACACTAAAGAGAGATCTCCTTGTCCCGGCCGGGAGAAATGACACTTTAAGTTGTGAAATATTTTGAAGGGACTCTTTTGAGGGAATCATTCTGTACCTTGACCTTGGTCCTCTTGATTTTGTACCTTTTTTATTAATCTTGATACTTCAATAACTTCATCTTGATCATTTTGATGTGGTACCTGTTTTATTAATCTAGATGGTATCCATATTGGAGAGGATTCGTCTTTTGGAAAAACACAAACAGATCCTCTTCCCCAAATTAATACTGGATCTGGACCCTTCCATGTACCTGAAAGAACATCCTTCCAGTAAACCAAAGGTTTATGTTGTTGGTGTGGATTCCAATGTCTGTCTCCAGCAGAATAACCATTAGAGTCTAAAGTTTAAAAATTTAAGGTAAACAGGGCAACTGCCAATCTGTCCTTAGGACTTTTTCAATTAATGCAGGAGCCCTGTTTGGGGATTGACTTGATTTGCGGTTGACTATGAGCGTGGAGATTTGGGCTTTGTCGCCACCCGTAGTCTCACGGGACTTGTTGCGGGATCTCGAGTGACTTGGCCGAAATTGCTGATCGGGTCAGCGCCATTTTAGTGGTGTGTTTGTCGTGTGTTAGTCGTTTGTTAGAACCAGAGAGAAAAGTTATCAGAATAAAAAGCTGTTTGTCTCCAGTTCGCCTCTGAAGTTTTTCCCGCGGCTCCGTTGCTCCAAGCGCTTCAGGCGGCAACAGGTGGTGGCCCGTACGGGGACTTCAGAGGCAAACTGGAGACAAACAGCTTTTTATTCTGATAACTTTTCTCTCTGGTTCTAACAACGACTAACACACGGCAAACACACCACTAAAATGGCGCTGACCCGATCAGCAATTTCGGCCAAGTCACTCGAGATCCCGCAACAAGTCCCGTGAGACTACGGGAGGCAACAAAGCCCAAATCTCCACGGCTCATAGTCAACCGCAAATCAAGTCAATCCCCAAACAGGGCTCCTGCAACTCCATCCATATGCTTTGTAGAGCAGAAACCAAGGGTGATGACATGTCACTTTTTAGCCTAAAAAGTATTTCCACACCTGGAAAAACTCATCCTGAATAAAACAGCACACATGCATAGTTGCAGACATTGAGTCCCAGCAGCTCACCCCACTAAGAATACAAGGTGAAAACAGAACCATTTCTAAAACCACCTTTTGTCTACTAGCATCATAAAATACTGTTTTGTCTGTATTTGCCCATGAGAATAGATATCTTCTAGTCAACCTCAATAAGATAGTTTGGGCTGACTGAGAGATGAAAGTTGAAAAATACAGCAATTTTTAAAAATATTTATTTATGGGGCTGGGGTTGTGGCTCAGTGATAGAGCACTCGCCTAGCACGTGCGCGGCCCAGGTTCGATCCCCAGCAGGAAAAATTCAGCTTGAAAAATATTATTTATTTGTTTTATTTGTAAACAATGCCTTTATTTTTACGTGGAACTGGGGATCAAACCCGGGCCGCCCATGTGCTAGGCGAACACTCTGTCACTGAGCCACAGCCCCAGCCCCAGCCCCCAAATATAGCAATTTTAAATCACAAAATCTTTCGCTGATTTCTAGTAATGATTTAAAATCAGGATGTGCGCCAGGCGCGGTGGCGCACCCCTGTAATCCCAGCACTTGGGAGGCTGAGGCAGGAGGATCGCGAGTTCAAAGCCAGCCTCAGCAATGGCGAGGCACTTAGCAACTCAGTGAGACCCTGTCTCTAATAAAAACACAAAAAGGTTGGGGAGGAGGCCCAGTGGTCGAGGGCCCCTGAGCTCAATCCCCAGTGCTAAAATAAATAAATGAATAAATAAAATCAGGATGTGCTAGGGACAGTGGTTTGGATCTGCAGTGTCTTGAAGGCCCATGCACGGGAGGCTTGGTCACCAGCTTGTAGTGCTATAGGCAGGTCATGGGCCCTTTAGAAGATGGGGTATAAATTAGGAGGTAGCAAGTCAATGAGGGTGTGCCCTTGAGGAGATCCCGGAACACAGGCCCCTTCCTGTTTCTCTCTTTCCTTCCTGACTGCCCTGAGGTGAACAGCCCTCCTATACTTCATGCTCCAACCATGAGATTCTGGGCACCCACAGGCCCTAAGCAACAGGACAAGCAACCCTGGACTGAAACCTCTGAGATCATGAGCCAAAATGAACTTTTCCTCCTTTTAAGAGGATTATTCAGGTATTTTGTCACAGAAAACTGAACAATACACTAGGTTATGCCATGAAAAATCTCAGACATCTCAGTGGCTTCCAGGGAGAATGTTGTCCTTGTGCACACTGTATGTCCTCAGTGGATGTGCAGGCAGCCTGTCATTCAGTCCTTGAGGAACATAGGCTGGTGAAATGGCCACCATCTCCAACCTAGGTGGTTACTACACCAGAGAGAAAAGAGGGATTTCTGTGCATCTTATATTAGAAATACTCTGCACTAAAGTTAATGGAGGTGATATTGACTCTACAGCTGGGAAATGTAGGCTGCTAGAGCACAGAGGGGTGAAGCATCCTTGGTGGAGAGTGTGGGATTCCCCCTATATGCTAGCCCATGCCTTTATACAGGCAGTCATGTCAGTCCTTGAATTCCCCATGACTCTACCATGACCAAAGACATTAACACAGCTTTGAATTAAACTGTCATCCTTTTGCAGATAACCACATCCATCACCAGGCCAGGTAGTCTGACACCGTGTGCCCTGCCATAGAAATCTTATTTACCCAGTAGTCAGTATTGGTTCATCCCAATGAGTGGGCACATAGCCTATCCTGATTTCTTAGTGTCTGTAGCTCGTTTGTTTCATTCAACTCATTCAGCAAAAACGGGACCATGTCCAGCACTGCTACCTGGAAGTGTCTGGGTGGCCGACGACATCATGTCCAACCCTCACTGAAGTTGAGCATGGTTTGGGTCCAAACCCTTGCTGAAGGAGTGAAAGTGACAATAGTGACAGAGAGCACATGTCCAACTTCTAGGGGACACCTCTCTGTGTGCTTCTCTGCATCAGGTAGTGAATAAAAAAAGCCATGCTTGGATGTCTAGGAAGCAAGGGAAGAGGGGCAAAGCCAGAATTTGCCTGGGCCTTAGCTCTTACCTCCCACTTGCGCTCACCAAGTTCAGAGCCAGACTGGGAGCCTCTGCATCTCAATTCTCTCAGGTTCTCTGCACCATGGCCTCCAGCTACCATGTCTCCTTAGACACCCAATTCTGTCCTTTCTGCTCAAGGACACTGCTGGGCTCCCCCATGTCCCTTCAGGCTCTGTGGCTCAAAATTCCCCATCTGGGCAGTGAGCTGGGCTGTTCTTTCTCTCAAGGATCTGAGTTGATATTCATGTGGGACAGGAAGTCTCAACCCTGAGAATCCAGTTGTGGTAAATGTCCTCCTTTAGCACTCATTCTCTTTGCCAAGGCTTTCACTGGTTCTGTGGGTCACAGGACAGGTATTTCTCTTCCAGGTCCAGAGACCTTGACTCCCCAGAGAACAAGGGAAGGAGAGGAGCAGACCAGGCAAGGTGTAGAGAACCGGCTGGGGAGGAGGTGGACAGTTTCCTTGGGAGGCTCCTATCCATGTGGACTCCAAGGCTCAACAAGGGACTGTCACCAACAAGAAGGACTGCAGCATGCTTCAGATGGTCCCCATCAGTGGAGGACTTGAGGCCTAGCACAGCCCTGCCATGTCAGGCCCTCGTCATACCTCACCTTCCCCCCAAAATGTTTCCTCTTTATTTTCTTCTACAGTGTTTTAAATTCCTTTTCCTTCCCTCCCTCCGTCCCTCCATCTGTCCCTTTCTCTCTCCCTACTTCCCTTTCTTCCTTCCTTCCTCTTTCTTTTTTCTTACCTTCCTTCCTTCCTTTTTTTTTTTTTTGGTACCAGGGATAGAACCCAGGGGTGCTCAACCACTGAGCCACATCCCCAACCCTTTTTTGTGTTTTCTTTAGAGACAGGGTCTTGCTGAGTTGCTTAGGGCCTTGCTAAGTTGCTGAGGCTGCCTTTGAACTCGCAAGACTCCTGTCTCAGCCTCTGGAGCCTCTGGGGTTACATGCATGTTCCACTCTACCCAGCCTGATTTCAGCTTCTTTAGGATCCCTGCTACCTAATCCAAAGACAGATTTAGAAAAATTATCATGCCCATTCAATTAGAATCTATGAGGCAACAGCCAGAAGCTGTACTGTAGTGTTCCTACCTCTCACCTTATGCAAAAAGGCTGGCATTTGCAAAGCAGATCTATTCACTCTGTTATCTCTCCAGTATAACTATCATCATTGCTGCATCCGACTGCATCCACAGGAAGAGAAGAGAAGTGGAGAGGTGAAGGTACTATCAGACAAGAACTAGGCTTGTTACTGTCCCAAAATAATTGGGACTTCTCATGGTGTGGAAGAGAATTTTAGCTGGAACAGAATCTTCTCACATATTCATGCATCATTTAACCAAAAAGATGAGGACTGAAAAATGTGCTGATAGGCAATTTGTCACTGTGGTGAGTCACAGAGTATACTTACAGAAGCTAAGATGGCTCTTAAGTCACTAGGCTGTATACCACTGTGTAGGACCACCAACATACATATTGTCCATCATTGACTGAAACATTATCATGTTGCATGTGAATGTACTTGAAAGCTGTCCACTACAAGAGAGAGGATGAACTTGCTATTTGTTATGGGAGGACCCAAGCACCTCTGATGCTTAAGGGAATCATGAATAGAAACTGAATATGTAGAGCATCCAAGCAATTGGTCTTCCACAGCAATAGGACTTGCTTCCTGATAGCCAGGACCTTTCCCATTAGAGAGATACTAAGAGGGCAGCCTGGGTCTGGGAGAGAAATGCCAAGGAACTCACAGTCTCTTGGAAGGTTGCTGGGAACTCATTCAACTCTGAACATCCATGGCTGCCAAACAAAGTGGATGCTCACCCTCAGCAGATAACATGAGTCAACCTGCATTTGCTCCTCACTGGCATGGGATCATCGGAATCATGTAAGACATTAAAATGTAAAATAAAACCTCAAGCACAGCACGAATACCAAATAAGGTTCAATAGTGGCAAATAAAAGACTTTGAGCTTAAATGTGGAAACAACCCAATGCCCACAGAGGGATGAACAAATGGACAACAGATGGAGTTTACACATCTGTTATTCATCCATAAGAAAGAGGGAAATTCTGACATATCCTCTAGCAATGTAGCATCTTGAGGACAGTGCACAAAGTGAAATAAGCCAGACACACCAGGACAAACACTGTATGAGTTCACAGTCCTCAACCAGGATGAGGTGCCGAGGGTTGTCAGTTTCACAGAGATAGAAAGTAGAATGGTGGTCAGTAGGTGAAAAGGAGAAATGGGACATAGTGTTTTATGGGTGAGGAGTGTCTGTTTATAGTGATGAAAAAGCTCTGCAGATGGATGATGGAGGTGGTTGCATAAGAGAAATTTATAGTCATGCCCCACATGATGACATTATGGTCAGTGACGGGAAAATGCACCACGTACATGAATTTGTTCCACAATATGACAGCACAGTGAGACCACAGCTATCTCAGTTGGTATAAGAGCAATGTAGAATGTTTGTGCAATGATGAATCATCCTGTAACACATTTTCAGGAATGTATCTCCACTATTAAGTGATACATGAATGTAATTGACACCACTCACTTCTACTCATCACAATGGTTAACAAGGCAAGTTTTCTATATATTTAAACACATTTTGTGGATACAAAGAAAACATATGGGTTGGATGCCCTGCTGGAAAGCAGAAGGCTGAGTTAGGAGGTTTGGAAGCAGCTCCCCAGGTCCACTGGGTGCTGTGTCACATGCCATCCACTTCCCATCTTCTCAGCAAATACTATATTCTGTCTTGAGGGGGAAAGTTTCCCATTTGTTTCTTTTGTTACATGTGAGATTTTCCATAGGGTACATGGGTGACAATGAAATATCCAGGTCAAGAGCAATATCTGTGCTCTGACTTATGCTATGTTACTGGAGAGAAATTGATTGGAATTGAGAGGCCAACTTGAGGTGATCCACAGACTCCCAGAAAGTGTAGAACTCTGTGAAGAGTGTAGAATTTACTATGAT
>JAKELJ010001274.1:0-10256 GCA_025594165.1 Tamias sibiricus
AAGGATTGCCTGGGTGGTCACCTTGGCAGGTGGGGTGTGGCTGGAGGAGGTGGGTCGCTCGGGGGTCATATTTGGACCCTGTGAGCAGAGCTCTCTCTGCTTCCTGGGGCCACAGCCTGAGCCGCTCTCCTCCGCCATGCCCTCCACCAAGATCCTGCTCACCCAAGGCCCAGAGCTACGGCGTCGGCCCACCATGGGCTGAACCTCCGAAACCATGAGCCAAACGAAACTCTTCCTTCTCTATGTTCTCGCGGGTCTTTTGGTTACAGCCACCAAATGCTGACTACGGAAGGCAGCCGTGTTTGTCATTCCTCTTGGTGAACACCTAGCAGTAAAGTCGCATGCCCAGAGGTAAGGTTTGGTAACCACAGAGTGGCCAGACCTTTTCCACCCTGGGTGTCTGACTTCGTGTTCCCCCTGCAGACCCATAGCCACGCCTCTGGGCAAAACACCCGGGGTCAGTCTTGACCGTTGTAGCAGC
Source organism: Tamias sibiricus (assembly GCA_025594165.1). Classification (NCBI taxonomy): domain Eukaryota; kingdom Metazoa; phylum Chordata; class Mammalia; order Rodentia; family Sciuridae; genus Tamias; species Tamias sibiricus. Next base: position 482 of record JAKELJ010001274.1, read on the forward strand.
AGGTCAGGTGTCAGGCAGGGGCGCCTGGCGTCTTGTCACGTTAACAGGCATTTCCCCAGTTACTAAAGACAAGCGTCTCTTCACGGGTGCAGGAGCCCTGTTTGGGGATTGACTTGAATTGCGGTTGACTATGAGCCGTGGAGATTTGGCCATTGTCGCCACCCGTAGTCTCACGGGATTTGTTGCGGGATCTCGAGTGACTTGGCCGAAATTGCTGATCGGGTCAGCGCCATTTTAGTGGTGTGTTTGGCATGTGTTAGTCGTTGTTAGAACCAGAGAGAAAAGTTATCAGAATAAAAAGCTGTTTGTCTCCAGTTTGCTTCTGAAGTTTTTCCCGCGGCTCCGTTGCTCCAAGCGCTTCAGGCGACTACAGGTGGCGGCCCGTACGGGGAACTTCGGAGCGGACAGGTAAGAACTGAAAGGTCTCTAAAGATGGTTCGAATATAACTGAATCCCAACTGATAGAGGCTATGCAAAGACTCCTTGATAATACCTGACTCTGTTCTCAGTGAGGAGTATATAGACAAAAGTGAAAGTGATCAAAAAAGTGTAGATTCCACTGGGCCAACTGAGACCAGTAAAGAGAGTATTAGAAGAGACCCAAAAATGACAAAAATCCAAGCTATTAAAGCTATTCGGGAGTTATTGGCGAAAGCTGAAGGATACTTGCTCTCACTGGAACCTGGGCCTCAGGATATTGCTGTCAGTGAAATTAGCAGTGGTGAGGAAGCTAGTAAAAGTGATCCTGAGAAAATGAGGAAAAAGAAATTTTAAAAAGACCGAGAAAAAGGTCCGTCAGGCAGAGGAGTCACTTGTGTCCTCTACTCCCCCATGGGTGGAATCCATTACAGAAAATATGAAGGGTATTACTAGGCATTTGCATACCCTAGAAACAGAAATAAAAAGTCTTTCTGATCGCTTATGCGCTCTCGAGGACAACTCACAGATACATTGGGAACCGCCAGCATTTGAAAAGAAAAATGGACAGAGTGTCCATCAGTCAGTAGATTTCAAAACAATAAAAAAATCTCAAAGAGGCAGTAATGACTTATGGGCCCCAAGCTCCTTTCACGTTGAGTATGCTGGAGTCCCTTAACACCTTTAGCTTAACCCCCTCAGACTGGAAAAGTCTATGTAAAGCAACATTAAGCGGGGGGCAATTCTTGGTTTGGCGATCGCAATTCCAAGAACTTTGTATAGAAACGGCTAAAAGAAACGCGGCTGCAGGGTTTGAAAACTATAATATAGACATGCTCACAGGAGAAGGGCAATTCGCAGACTTACAGGCTCAAACAGATTATGACCCAGATATATATGCTCAGATAAATGCAGCTGCCTTAGAGGCATGGAAAACTGTACAAGGACCTGGGGATCTACAAGGTAGCTTGTCAAAAGTGATTCAAGGACCTAATGAGCCGTATGCCGACTTTGCTGATCGACTTTTGAGAACTGCAGGTAGTGTGTTTGCAGATGTTGACCAAGCTATGCCATTAGTTGTTCAATTAGCTTATGAAAATGCAAATAAATGGTGCCAAGCAGCCATCAGGCCATGGAGAACTAAAAAGGATCTTTCCGTATATATACAACTATGTAAAGATATAAATGACGCCTTTGTCACAGGAAATGTGATTGCAGCCTCAATGAGAGGTGCTTCCTCTCGAAATTTCACAAAGGCTAAACGTAGATATTATAATCAATCAGGATATTCCAGGCAAAATTATCATAATCAATCAGGCAATTCTAGGCAAAATCCCAAAAGAGAAATAAGACCAAGCTCATATCGTGCCCCAGGCCGCTGCCCCAGGTGTAAAAAGGGAAATCATTGGGCCAATAAATGCCATTCAAAATTTGACATCCATGGAAATCCTTTGTTCAGGAATTCAAAAACGGGGCACGGGGCCCAGTACCCCGGGGCCCACAAATGTACGGGGCATTGCAGAAGGAGTATCCTCAAGCATCCACTCAGATGCTTCCCCGACACAATCCCTACTACCCATCCACTCCCTCGCCAGAGGAACAAGAGGAAATGCAGGATTAGACCTCTGTTCCACCGCCCGAATAGTGTTAACACCTGAAATGGGGGTTCAACTGATTCCCACAGGAGTCAGGGGACCTCTTCCCTCAGGGACTGTAGGACTTATTATCGGGCGTAGTCCTAAAAGCTTATTAGGTTTGCAAGTGACCCCAGGTGTAATAAACTCAGACTACAAAGGGGAAATAAAAATAATGCTTAGCTCACCTCAAAGTATAAGTTCTGTTAATCAAGGAGATAGAATTGCTCAGTTGCTTCTCCTTCCCAATTTACATAATTCATTTAAAATGGGTATGCCTCAAGAAGGGAACAATAGAGGATTTTGTTCCACTGACTCAAGTCCCATGGCTTGCTGGGTTCGAGACTGTTCAAGGAGGCCTATGTGTAAAATAAAAATCCAAGGAATAGAAATGGAGGGATTAATAGATACTGGAGCTGACTCTTCCATTATTAATTTACGCCAATGGCCCAAGCACTGGCCTCTGCAAAAAGCTTCAACCAGTTTAAGAGGCTTGGGATATAATAACCTCCCAGATAAAAGTGCAGTAATTTTAAAATGGGAGGATGATGAAGGCCATAAAGGAACATTTCAGCCTTATGTTTTACTTAATCTACCGGTTACTTTATGGGGAAGAGATATTTTGCAACAAATGGGAGTACACCTTGCAACCAAGCCTGCAGATGTTAAATGTGAAAACCTACAGGGTAATCTTAACCATAAAAGAACTCATTATCAAAAAGTACAGAGTAATCTTAACCCTAAAAGTAATCATTGTCATAAAGGAAAAAGATATTTTTTTTCGGGGCCACTGAGAAAATAAATTTTGAAAATACCATGGCTTTCTGATAAGCCAGTGTGGGTCCCTCAGTGGCCCCTATCTAAAGAGAAATTACAAGCGGCCCACCAATTAGTTCAGGAACAATTAGAAGCAGGTCATATAGAACCTTCCACCTCTCCCTGGAATTCCCCCATATTTGTGATCAAGAAAAAGTCAGGAAAATGGCGATTATTACATGATCTTAGACAAATCAATAAAAACCATGCAAGTTATGGGGCCTACTCAACCTGGACTTCCTAGTCCCGTAGCTATTCCAAAAAATTTTCCATCTTATTACTCTTGATATAAAGGATTGCTTCTTTTCTATTCCCCTACATCCTCTGGATGCCCCCAGGTTTGCTTTTTCCATTCCTTCTATGAACAATAATGGCCCTGATCAGAGATATCAATGGAAGGTTTTACCACAGGGAATGGCTAATAGCCCCACCATATGCCAAATATATGTGGACAAGGCTATCCAACCCATTAAAAATAAATATCCAAACCTCATGTGTCTACATTACATGGATGATATTTTATTGGCCCACCCTAATCAAAAAATCTTATTTAATATATTCAGTGATGTGGTAGAAAATTTTAAAAAATATGGATTATATATAGCAGAAGAAAAAGTTCAAACCAGGTCTCCCATATTATATTTAGGATTTAAAATCATGGATACTTTTGTTAGACCCCAAAAAATTTTAATAAATAAAGAACATCTGACCACCCTCAATGATTTCCAAAAACTACTGGGAGACATTAATTGGCTTCGCCCTACACTAAATCTCACTACTGGCCAACTAAAACCTTTATTTGACATCCTTCATGGAGATCCTGATCCATCTTCACCATGAACATTGACTCCTGATGCTAGGAAAGCTTTAAAGTTAGTAGAAAAAGCCATCGAAGGAGCTCATTGTGATAGATTTGATTTAACTCAACCGCTGATGTTGATTATTATTTCTTCACAATATACACCCACAGGAGTATTTTGGCAACAAGGGCCTTTATTATGGATATATTTGCCCGTCTCTCCTAAAAGTATAATTGAGTCTTATACCTCCATGGTGGCTAAACTTATTCTTCAAGGACTTAAGACTTCTACTAAAATATTTGGCATTCACCCTGCTACTATTATTACTCCCTATTCATCATCACAGATTGAATACTTATGCTTCAATGATAATGATTGGGCTATAGCTAAATGCTCTACTTCTGCAAATTTTGATAATCATCTTCCTAAGTCCCCTATATTATCTTTTTGTATTAATCATCCTATTATATTTCCACAGGTAATAAAAAATCAACCTATTCCTAAGGCATTTAATGTATTTACAGATGGGTCCTCAAATGGTACTGCTACAGTAGTCACTAAAAAAAAGAAAATATGACTTACATAACTGCACACAAATCAGCTCAACTAGTGGAACTGGAAGCTGTGGTAAGAGCTCTGGAAAATTTTAGGGACCAGCCCGTAAACATTTTTTCAGATAGCCACTATATTGTACAAGCCGTCCCAAAATTAGAGTTAGCAGGACCAATAGCACCTCATACTCCAGCCTTTAAATTGTTTTATCAAATACAAAAACTTTTGTGGGCAAGAAAAGAACCCCTATTCGTAGGCCATATTAGAGCACATACTAATTTGCCTGGTCCCCTCCATGAAGGTAATCAAAAGGCTGATGAACTTACAAAAACAGTATTTATACTTTCAGCGCTACAACAAGCTACTTTATTTCATTCCCAGTTTCATGTCAACAGCACCACCTTGCAACGTAGGTTTAAAATCACAAAGGAGCAAGCCAGAACAATTGTAAAAGATTGTAAATCTTGTATGACACATTTGCCCAATCCTCATTTCGGAGTTAACCCTAGAGGATTAATGCCCAATCATTTGTGGCAGATGGATGTTACTCATGAGCCAAGTTTTGGAAAATTGCGATTTATTCATGTGACCATAGATACATGCTCAGGCATGATTTTTGCTTCCTTACATTCTGGAGAAAAAGTTAAAGATGTTACATCTCATTGTTTGCAAGCTTTTGCTGCATTGGGCATACCCCCAAAATGCTTAAAACAGATAATGGCCCCGCATATACGTCCTCATCTTTCAAACAGTTTTGCGCAAAATTCAATATATCCCATAAAACAGGCATCCCATACAATCCTCAGGTCAGGGCATTATTGAAAGAGCAAACTGAACACTGAAAATTATGTTATTAAAACAAAAAGAAGGAAATTGGAAAAGTCCTAAGGACAGATTGGCAGTTGCCCTGTTTACCTTAAATTTTTTAACTTTAGACTCTAATGGTTATTCTGCTGGAGACAGACATTGGAATCCACACCAACAACATAAACCTTTGGTTTACTGGAAGGATGTTCTTTCAGGTACATGGAAGGGTCCAGATCCAGTATTAATTTGGGGAAGAGGATCTGTTTGTGTTTTTCCAAAAGACGAATCCTCTCCAATATGGATACCATCTAGATTAATAAAAACAGGTACCACATCAAAATGATCAAGATGAAGTTATTGAAGAATCAAGATTAATAAAAAAGGTACAAAATCAAGAGGACCAAGATGAAGGTATAGAATGATTCCCTCAAAAGAGTCCTTCAAAATATTTCACAACTTAAGTGTCATTCCTCCCGGCCGGGACGAGGAGATCTCTCTTTAGTGTGCACACAATTGTATTTTTTTTTCTCTTTTCTTTTTATACATGTCTTTATGTCTGTACATTTGTCTATATTTCATGTTAATGTGACGTCACAAATATATGTTTGTATGTTTGTTCGTCTGTCCAGTGTGACGTCACAAAGAACAAAGCGCTTATGAAAAAGAAAAAAAAAAATATATATATATGGATCCAAATAACTTTAATTCATTTTAGGTTAAGAGTATTCAATTTAGGTAAATAATTTTATAAATGAAGGTACTTTCAATTTTGATTTATAGGTGTCCCTGGGACTTCTCTTTAGCAAACAATATGACTAGTGCTATATAACCTGATATTTTGGTGTTTTGACTTAAGATTGTTTATTTGTTATTAACTTCATTTGTTTAATAGCTCATTAATTTCAATTATCTCAACAGGTAAAAAATTGCTCTGTATACAGAGACTCAAGGGTTCCAGCTAACAAATTATTTCTCTCAAGTGCCTTTACCTTTTCTTTAATCTATCTTTAATGCAGTAATTACCCTCAGTCTTTCTTTGTTTTGTTCTAAATATGACATTTTTCCAACTTATGTTTGTAGAAGCTCAACCAGCGATGTATGTGAACAAAAATCAACTTTAATTTTCTAATCTAATTATTCTATTTTGTAGTTTGACAACTCGCCTCTTGACTCAGTGCTGCAATAGCACTGCCTTTCCTTTAATAATTGATGCTTGAGTTTCTAGGTAGCGGGCCCTGAAGATTTGCCGGTGGCATTGTCTAAACATAAAAAAGACGTCTGCTGCTCAAACACAAACAACCTCACCAACAGTGTGGCCTCTGCTCTACATGCATGGGGCCTCCTACATCAACATGTTATAACAAATGGACATTTTGATCTTTCATTGTTTGGGACTTTACGGGACAATGCCTTGCGGGTATTTGTCTAGAGAATTCAGTGTGTTACTTGATGGAACTTAGGGCAGCTGATTTGTTTAAACAATTTGATATGCTATGCAATTTGGCTCATCACCAAAAGCCTTGTCGCCTTAAAGCCGCAACATCTCCTCACAATTGGACGGCTGTTAGTCATCATATATAGTCGATCCTAAAGGGCTCCATTGGATGGCTGGTTAGCCAATGACGGGTAAGATCCCCAGAGGGGGACAACCTAAGACAGGCACAGTCGCATGGGACAGTCTCATGTGGCCGACATATCAACCTAAGACAGGAGTCAAGGGCACAGCCTTGATTATCCGATGACGGGTAAGAATGTTGGTTGCACATAGACGTCCTAGAGCATTACCTCTTTTAAAACAAAAAGGGGGAAATGCAGGAGCCCTGTTTGGGGATTGACTTGAATTGCAGTTGACTATGAGCCGTGGAGATTTGGCCATTGTCGCCACCCGTAGTCTCACGGGATTTGTTGCGGGATCTCGAGTGACTTGGCCGAAATTGCTGATCGGGTCAGCGCCATTTTAGTGGTGTGTTTGGCATGTGTTAGTTGTTGTTAGAACCAGAGAGAAAAGTTATCAGAATAAAAAGCTGTTTGTCTCCAGTTTGCTTCTGAAGTTCTTCCCGCGGCTCCGCTGCTCCAAGCGCTTCAGGCGACTACACACGGGTGCGTTGGCCACCTGATAGACATGTATGATGTCATTTCTTTGTGAAGTGGCTCTTCAGATCCTTTGCCTGGTGTTTGATGAGGCAGATTTTCTCGCCATCATGGAACTGGATGGAGTCCTTTAGATATTCTGCATGTCAGCTCTGTTGTCGGATACAGGTGCTGAGAGTTTTTCCTCCCAAGATAAAGTTTTTCATTTTGCTTTAAAGATCTAGGATTGTTATGGCGTCTGGATAAGCTGGCCCCTTCATTGTGAGGAAGTGCTGTCATCAGCTCTGAGATATTCCTCGTTTCAGGGCCTGCTTTGCCTGGTGTACGATGGCCACCCCAGCTTTGTTCCGGCAGTGTTTGCCTGGGGCACCTCTTTCCCACACCTGGGTGGTAAAGGAGGCTCCCGTGGATGGTCGGGCTGCACGGTCTACCCCAGCACGCCTTTCAGTTGGAGAGTTTTTTTTAAACTGTTTGTCTCACTGTGACTTCTCTGTATGTGTAGTCAGCTTACATCTGCAGTCACAAGTATTTGCTTTATACCTGCTCCCTGTGCTCTCTGTCCCTGTTTTGCTCTGTCGCATGCCTTTTGCAGATGTACACAGTTTTAGTGGTTGCACTAGGGCTTATAATATGTCCCTTTATGAAATCACAGTCTCCCTTCCAATAATATCATTCCACTTCACCTTCAGGGAGCATCTTAAAGTAATATACGTCATTCCCCTCCAATTCTCTGTGCTCTTAAGCTTTTGAACTGCTGCACATAAACTCTACAACACATTGTGATTATTTTTTCCTTAAATGGACAAATCACTTTCGAAGAGGAAAGGGTGGGCAAATGCTTCCCACTTAGCCAAACCTTTACCATCGCAGTGCTCTTCGTTCCGATTTCTCTCTGGAATTACTTTCATTGCCTAAAGAATCTCCTCAACATTTCTCATGGTGTAGCTCAGCACATAATGAGCATGCTCGGCCTTTAGTTTGTATTGGAAGTGTTTGTGTGAAGACGGTTCTACTTCTTACAGAGGCCTAGCTGGACAGGGCTTGTCCGACACCCCAGCGTCCGAAGAGCACCCACTGTCTCCGGCTGGCATATCCCCTGCTGGTGAGTCTGTAAAACTTCTTCTATTGGGCCGGCTGTAGGTGTCTATTTTCCTCCAACTGCTTTTTAAGATTTTTCTCTGCATTAATCCCATTAAGCAGGTTTTGGTTTTTGTTTTACTTCATTAATCTATGGATTTACAGTTTCATTCAATCCTAACAACTTTCGCCATCATTTCTTCAAATGTCTTTCTCCTCTGATTTCTCCGGGTGCTCCAGTTTTGTCCCTTAGCCTGTCTGCACCATCTCACACTGAGGATCGGCGAGGTGTCCGCGGTCTGTCTTCGCTCTGCCCCGTGTGGATGCGCTCTCCTCCTCTGCCCCTGGCTGCCAAGCCTCCCCTTCCCCTGACTTTTCTCCCAGCCCATCCAGGGGCAGATTTCCCTTTGACGATTTCCATTTCTGTCCTCATTGCATTCATATTTTTTGAGCATGCTTATAACAGTCATAATACCTTAAGGTCCTTGTCATTTCAGGGTGTGTGTGAAGGTGTTCACATTGACTGATCGTCCTCTTTTCAGTCACAGTTTACTGCTTCTTTATAGGTTTTGTCATTGTTGTTTTTTGAGGGATCCCTAATTAGGAAGGGCTGTTGCAGCTAGCTGGAAGCCATAAGTTCCACCTGATATGTATGTGACGCACCTGTAGGCACCCGCAAAGCTGAAGGTATATAACCAGGTGAAAGCGGTCCGAGTTAGGAGAACGGAGAATTCAGTCAGTCGGGCAGTCACTCGGTCGGTCAGAAGAATCAGAGCGGCCAGAAACGTAGGCAGAGCGGTTACAGAGAGAAACCAGATAGAAGACAGAAGAGAAACCAGATAGAAGAAGTAATGACTGGTCAGAGTTAGGCCGAGGCTCCTGAGGAAGACAGAAGACAGAAGAAAGAAGAAGGAAGAAAGAAGAGAGAAGAAAGAAGCTCTAATCTTTCTCTAAGCTAAGCTCTATCTTTCTTTCTCTCTAAGAAGAAATAATCTTTCTCTAAGCTCTATCTTTCTTTCTCTCTAAGACTCTAAGCTAAGAAGACAAGAAGAAAAGCTCGCTTTAATCTTTCTCTCTAAAAATCTTTCTTTCCCTCTCTAAGCTCTAAGAAAGTAGAAGTAAAAGTAGTAAAAGCTTCACTCTGCCTCCGAGAGTTTTCCTCCTGGTTTTCGGTACCAGGTAGCTTACAGTATTTTGTTTGTTTTTTGGTTTGTTTGATGTGTGTGTGTGTGTGTGTGTGCGTGTGTGTGTGTGTACATGTGCTTTGCTTGCTGTTTGTTTTTTCTGGTGCTGGGAGTGGAACCCAGGCCTCAGACACTGAAGTGCTCTACAGGATGCTAGACACAGTGAACGCTCCATTGTTACGTGTTTGCATGGTGTTTTCTTCCTTTAAGAAGTGTTTTATTTTGTTTTGTTTAGTATTTTGTTTTCACTTTGACAGATTTACGCGATCCTGTTAACGAGGCTGGTTCTAGAGTGTTCTCTGCTCTAGGGATTCCTGGACCCCCTTGTAAGCTGGGACTTGCTTTCTCTACTGGCTGTCACGGGTATTCAAAGGTCTTTCACTGTAGCTGAATGAGA
>JAKELJ010001275.1:0-10239 GCA_025594165.1 Tamias sibiricus
TGACAAGTTCCTGAAAGTAGCTGTGCTGAATTCTGGGCCTTTGGAGAAATAGTGACACTGTCAGACTCCTGCTTTCCAATGGGACCAGTTGGGCTAGAAACAGTCTTACCTACCACACAGCTGCAACCACAGGAACAAAAACAGGTGGGTTTGATAAAACCCTTCAGGCAACTGCAGAATTAAATTTCATAGTATTGCAGGGTGACCAGCACCCCGCCAGGGTAGGTTCCTGCTCAGGAGGTGTGAGCTGCCTGGGGAAATAACAAGTCTGAAATAACTAGTAAGAAATAAGAGACAGATCCAGAAATTAGATAAAAAGGGGAGTGCAGCTGGGTATGGTGGCCCACACCTGGAATCCCAGTGGCTCTCAGGCTGAGGCAGGAGGATCATGAGTTCAAAACCAGCCTCAGCAAAGATGAGGTGCTAAGCAACTCACTGAGACCCTGTCTCTAAATAAAATACAGAATAGGGATGGAGATATGGCTCAGTGGTTGAGTGGCCCTGAATTCAATCCTGATACCCTCCCCTCCAAAAAAAGGGGAACATCTTATAAGTCCTTCAAGTCCTAATAGGAGCTGGAACTGAACAACTAAAAAAATGGCTCCAATTCCTTATTTAAGGGGAATACATCAAAGGCAGGAATAAGGTTTCAGCAGGAATAGTCTCACTTCTCCAGGTGACAGGGGTCTTGCAGTCAACAGGTTGACTGGCATTTTGGCAAGCCACACCCATCTCCAAGAGGCCTTGTGGCTCCAGCTGGTCTCCCCATCTCTAATGCTGTCCCAAACTTGTTGATGGAGCTGCACATGAACCAGGCGCTCTCAAACCATCAGCATTGCTGCTGGGAGTGCCCAGTAACAGACTTTCCTGCCCAGTGGCTTCAACATTGTTCTAGTTCACGGATGGCTCCCTGCATCATAGCAGATGCATTTACATAGCTTCCAATCCAAGTTTTATGGGGAAAATGAATTGCCCCTGTGTTGTCTTCAGAAATTCAAATTAAATCCTTTTACAAAGGGAAAAGAAGTTGCATAAATGCTAAGGTTGACTACTTCCTGATGAACTGCATTTCCAAGCTGACGAGTATATTGGAATTACTTTAGGGAGGCTGGTAGACATTAAAAAGATTATTTAAAAAATTAGAAAGAGAAGAATATGTGATAAAGACTGTATATGTCTTACAAAGCCTAAAATATTTGCTCTCCAACCCTTTATAGGAAAAATGTACAGAATTTCTTTTCTAGGGGAACAAGCAAGTAACCACTAGGATACTGAATAAAAATAAGGCTAATTCAAAGTTCACTCTAAACACCAAGCCAGAAGGATAATCACAAATCCTCACCAAGTGAAATCATGAAGGGTCAAGAGTAAGAGTGAATTTTAAATGTTCTCAATGAGAGAATATGGGTAGCTAAGAGGACATGACCAGGCTGACCCCCAACTTCTGATAAGTCACAGGAAACCTCAGGAGCAAAGTAAGGGGTCAAGTGAAGAAGATATTTTCTCACATAAAAAGTTTATAAATTTTCTACTCATAATTCCTCAACAAAAATAACTATTAAAATAACCATTCAGCAAGAAAAAAATGTGAACACCAGAAGAAGTTGGGATAAAAGAAATAATGGGAAATCCAAAAAAATTGTTTAAATGTGTCATAAAATTGAGCTATTTAAAATAACCTTTAGCTAGGTATGGTGGTACATCCCTGCAATTCTTGTGACTTGGGAGGTTAAAGCAGGAGGGTCACAGATTCAAGGTCAGCCTCAGCAACTTAACAAGACCCTGTCTGAAAAGAAAAAATATATAAATAAAAATGGTCTGGGAATATAGCTCAGTGGTAAAGCATCCCTGGATTCAAACCCCAGTACCAATAAAATAAAATACTTTTAAAATATTTTAAAACAGGTAAAACTGTAAGGCCAGGAAACAATTACATGAGCACAAGTGTTCAGTGCTAAAGCCCTTGTGGTATTTTAAAGGATTAAAATATTGAATAATTTTGGATTAAGTTAGAAAATCATATGGTCAAATATGTATGTTTTTAAAACAAACAAACAAAAAATTGAAACAATCTCCCAGTTAGAAGCTGTTGGAGAAAAAGAAAGAAAGAAAGATGCCTTAAGCCCAGGTCCAGGTCCAGTGGGGCTGGGTTCAAGGGTGAAAGTCAGGAACACTGACCAGTTCTGCAGGAGGTGCCTCAGGAGGGAGTGGTTGCAGGACATGTCTGAGGGAATGTGGCTTCTCATTAGCCACAGGAGACCCCAGGACCAAAGTGTTGGAGAAAAATACTTAAGACTGGGAATTTTATGCCCAGTTTATAAATTATCTTCTCAGAGTTGGGGTCAAGTGAAGATATTTTCTGACATAAAAGGTTTATAATTTTTTCAGTCTCCTTATGCTGAAAGAGAAGTGCATGGAGGCCGTCCTGGGGAGGTGCAACCATCACCAAGGCCAGGGGTGGTTGAGAAAGTGCAAGGTTTATTTGTTTCCTTTCCCCTTTGGGTAGGCATGGATCCACACGATGCTGCAGTTCAGCAAGCATATTTCTCAGGCTTGATGTAGGTTCTAGAAACTGAAAGTCTTGCTGAGTTGTACTTACACAATCCCCAACCCCCCCCCCCCCCGCCTGTCTCTCTCCCTCTCTATCTCTCTCTTTTACACACACACACACACACACACACACACACACTCCTGCCCACACACACTGTGTATGTGTGTGTGCACGCACGTGTGTGAGAGAAAGAGAGAGAAGGAGGGAGGGACAGAGACAGAGTGGAGTTGACTGCAGCTCCTGAAGGTGTACTTACAAGCAAATGTCAGAGCATCAAAAACAGGTGGAACAATGGCTAATCTGTGGAACCAACCTAGATGCCCTTCAGTAGATGGATAGATAAAGAAAATGTGGTATATATACACAATGGAGTATTACTCAGCAATAAGAGAGAATAAAATCATGGCATTCGCAGGTAAAAGGATGAAGTTGGAGAATATAATGCTAAGTGAAGTTAACCAATCCTAAAAAGCCAAATGCCGAATGATTTCTCTGATATAAGGAGGCCGATTCACAGTTGGGTTGGGTGGGGGAGCATAGGAGGATTAGAGGAACACTAGAATGGCCAATGGGGACAGAGGAAACGAGAGGGGCAAAAGGGTGAAGAAAAAGAAAAAAGATGGTAGAATGAGATGGATATGATTACCCTAAGTGCATGTATGAAGACCCCAATGGTGTGAATATACTTTGTATACAATCAGAGATATGTAAAGTGTGCTCGATGAGTATAATATGAAATGTAATGCATTCTGAAGTCATTTAAAACAACTTAGAATAAAAAAAAACAGGTGGAAGAATTAGGTACAGATTGGTTGAAATGTTAGAAAGGTTGTAGGTGTGAAAAACAAATGGTTATGGGGTGGGGTTGTGGCTCTGCGATAGAGCGCTCACCTAGCACGTGAGTGACCCAGGTTCGATCCTCAGCACCATGTAAAATTAAAAGGCATTGTGTACAACTAAATCAAATAAATAAATATTTAAAAAAAACGGTTATATGTGTTGGGGGTTAAGGAATATTGTCATTGGATAAAGGGAAGTTAACATTCTTCCTTAAACTGTAGGGGTCTCCCACAATCTGGCTGGTGGCCAAGAGTTTTTGTCAGCCAGAGATCAGGAGAATGTGCACTCCCCAGAAGAGAGGCTGTTCTCTTGGCACGTACGAGGCACTGAGGTGCCCCTGGAGGGGTGATTTTGGGCCATGACACCCACGCTCTACCCCCGCCGATCAGAAGGAGGAGTTCTTGGCAGGAGAGGGTGCAGTGTGCTCTCAGCAGACACCTCGAGGGTTTTCGCTCACCCATGTGGGACAAAAAGAAGCCCTGAGAAAACCACATGAGCCGATTAAGCTGGGTCACAAGGCTGTCCTGACAGCCTTGAGAAATGAAAAAACAGTAGCTAAACAAAGGGGGAAGATTCAGGAAGGTCACAGACCAGGAGAGGGGTGGATCCATAAAAGTTGATGGAGGCTGTCGAGAGTTAAAGGGGAAGTTGCTGAAGCTCCTGCCTCATCCCACATGGAAAGACCCTACACTCTGACTGCAACTTTTGTACCATTATGTGACAACATGTAACATTAACTTTAACTTTCCACAGGATCTTCAGGCCTCAGTAGAAGTAAATAAAAAGGTGGGAGTTTCCAGACCCTCTTGTTGCAAGGCGCCTGCTCCCTGTTGCCTTCCGCAGCACATTGAGACTTGGAAACTGTGCAGTCATCTCTGCCGCTCACACATTAGGTGCTCCTGGGTGCTGAGGACTAAGTTATAGGAAAACTTAGAAATCTTATGAGCCTATGATTTTAGGGGTACATGAAATGCAAGTTTTTGAAGAGAAGAAACATTTAGAGACCACTACTGGTTGGCTTTATATGGTGGCTCATTTGCGCCCACATCTCTTCCCCTGGTGTGCTCTAAATATGTTGGTTTATCAAAAAACTCAACAGTGCTGGGTGGTGCATGCCAGTAATCCCAGCAGCTCCAGAGGCTGAGACAAGAGGATCACAAGTTCAAAGCCAGCCTCAGCAATGACGAGACACTTAGCAACTCAGTGAGACCCTGTCTCTGAATAAAATACAAAAAATAGGGCTGGGGATGTGGCTCAGTGCTTGAGTGCCCTTAAGTTCAATTCCCTAGCAACGGGGAAAAAAACCCACAAAAACAAAACCTCAACAGTGAGGAACTTTTTGGATAAGACATGTCTTCTAGGTGGAGGGTGTGGCAAACTATTGGTCAACCATAGCTTAGCCTCTGTTCATGCAGACTGCATTTCTTCTACTGCATTTCTTCAGATGTTGGCTACACTGAAGCAATGGACCTTTGATCTCAAATCAGCTGAGGTGCAATTGGGAACATTTTGACAGGATAAGACAACCCTGGGTAAGACGGCTGGGTGGCGCATGCCTGTACTTGCAGCACTTGGGAGGCTGAGGCAGGAGGATTGCGAGTTCAAAGCCAGCCTTAGCAATGGCAAGGCACTTAGCAACTCAGTGAGACCCTGTCTCTAATAAAATACAAAAAAGGGCTGGGGATGTGGCCCAGGGGTCAAGTGCCCCTGAGTTCAATCCCCGGTACCAATAAAATAAAATAAAAACTGCTTCTCTTCCTCCCAGATGTTAAAAATAGTGCTCCTGTGTTATTTGGATTTTCAGAGGAACTCCTGGTTTCACAAGTGAAACTTAAATAACAAATCATGTGTCAGCACACACAAGGCAAGCAGAGGCCACGTCTGTTGACTGATGTAAACACACAGTGAGACGCTCCGCGTGTATCAGTTACATGGAGAACAAAGGGCCATTAACCCTGCAGCTTCCCCAGGATCCTTCACCTGTGCACAAAGAGGATGGCTCCAGAGCAGAGAGGGGCTGTGGCTGACATCCCAGCCCCAGCAGGTCCTTTGAGAGGTTAGAGTCTGCAGCTCTGTTCTGATGGGGAGGGAAGAAAGCCTTTAACCCCTTTGGAAGCTGGGAGATGATGAGCAATTGCCTCACAACTGCTTGCAAGGGAGAGGCAGGCTTGGAGCCCCCTAAGGTGGCCTGCCAAGACACAGGGTGTGCCGCTCAAGCCTGACCCACGTGGCTCCTGTGGATGTGTGCAAAGTCTCCAGGCCACCAGCGGGAAGCCGCTTCCTTACAGTCTGTTAACAGCATGGAATGCTTATTTCTAAGCAAGGTGAGACAGAATGATGTCGGTTAGTCAACTAGCTGGACAGGCAGACAGGGTGTTTCTAAGTGGTATCAGCTACCTGCTTTTCATTCCTTTAAACAGAATCTCTAACCCTCCAATGCTTATTTATCTTTTTGGCCTCTCACAACAGTAGCAGTGGCCAGAGCCATCTGGTTGTAAGAGTTCAAATGCTCTGGATCCAAAGTGGCACAGTGAGGGAGGACTGTGGGGTTACTCTGCATTTCTAACAATTGCTTCTAAATGAACTTTTCCCAAGTGGGGATTGTTTGTTGGTATTTAAGAGCCAGCCTCGGGGCAGGAGAAGGAGGCTGGTTTTGAGGCTGTGAATTGAGTGGTGATGATTTATGGCTGCACTGATGACAAAGACTCAAGCTCCCAGTGTCTGGTGAGCTCCAGCAAAGGAGGTTTCTGGGGAAGCAGCGGTGGGGACAGCTCAAGCTCCTTGGAGGAGGCAGGGCTGATCCCAGGAGGCGGTGGGGGAGGGGGGAAGAGGCAAGTCCACTTCCTACAGTGAATGGACGTCGCCCCAGGTTATAAGCAGCTTGCACTCTGATTTTAAAAAGCTGGGGCGATGGCACCCCTCCATAATGAGTAGACTTTAAAGGAAATGAAACCAACTCATGAGTTTTAGTTCATTTGTTCAGTGATCAGGATAGTGGTAGGTAATGTCTTGGAACCAAGTGACAAAGTAAAAAAATATAATAATAATAAAATAAAAAAGGATTTGGGAATCAGACTGCTTTTCTAGACTACATTTTTATTTTACTTAGTGCATTTAAATTATACAGAATCGTGAATTTCGTTGTGGCATATTCTACAGGCAAATGACATACTTAGATCATACTCTCCCATTCCCTTCCTTCTTCCTCCCCTCCCCCTTAGTTCCCTGATAGTCTGTTATTTTCATGCTTTTTCCCCCTAGATTACATGTATGAGGGAAAGCATGTGATACTTGTCCTTCTGAGTCTGCCTTATTTCCCTAACATTATGATCTCCAGTCCCATCTATTTTCCTGCTCATGACCTGATTTCATTCTTCTTTGCAGCTGAATAATACTCCCTGTGTGTATTACACATATTCTTTATCCACTCATCTGTTGACGGATGCCCAGTCTGATTCCATGTCTTGGTTACTGTGAATTGTATCAAGAAACATAGTTATCTAGTCTACGTTTTGGCTGACAAAATTTTGGTCTCTCTCTTCACAGAACAATGTGTGAGCCCTTGTTTAAGTCAAGAAAAAAGGTGATTGGCTGTTCAAAGCAATGCCATCTCTGGGGAATATTTAGTAAATTCCTCCTCTGTCAGAGGGCCTGTTTCATGTGTAAAGCCCTTGGTAACGTTGCCATCAATGAACCTGAAACTGTTTTTTGAACATTCATCATGGAAGGATGTTTGGTGGGGCTCAGCAGACACCCCCAGTTGAAATAAATGGCCATGTGTCTTTGACCGAATGCCCCACATCTATCAGGTTTAACCATGTCCAAAAGAGAAACAGAGTGTCATGGAGCCTTACAGTTTTCTGGGTAATTGGTAAATGGCAAGAAGAATAGGCTTGTGGCCCTGCAGGAGAACCTAAAGCCCTGTGGAATGCTGTGCTGAAGCCGGTGTCACCCTGTCCCTGGGACACTGGTAAGGGGCTGGTCACTGTGGAACAAGTCAACTTGACCCATCCAGGGCCTTCTCTCCAAGGAACCTTGAGATCCACGTGGAGCAGCCCTGGGCTTCTTGTAGGATCATTGCCGCTTCGGGCACCCAGAGTCACAGGGATCACTTTCTCAACACTTTTTCTAGGTGGTTGATGGGGAAGTGCTGGATATGAACAGAAGGATTTGGTAGAATTAGGAATGATGACGAGGATTGGAGCTGAAGCTCTGGGATTTCCTTTTAATTTTTTTTTTTTTTTTTAGTTGTAGTTGTAGTCTACAATACCTTTATTTTTTTTTAATTTATTTTTATGTGGTGCTGAGGATTGAACCCAGCGCCTTGCACGTGCTAGGCAAGCGCTATACTGCTGAGCCACAACCCCAGCCCAAGCTCTGGGTTCTTAAATGCTTTCTCAGACATGACCTTGACTTTTATTCTTTTGCCTGTGGAACAGGAATGTAATTCCCCTCTGTGTTTTACCAAAGATGCCATGAGGGCTGAAGAGCTAAATGAATGTAAGCCATTTTCGCAGATACAAAAACTTTGATGTAAACAAAGAATATTACACGTGACCCTGCATAGCTGGAAAGCAGAACTGATGTAGATGCAGAAAGCGATTGTATTTAAATGGCTAAGAATGAGTAGCATTTCCTTTCTGTTTAGATTTTAGTTTGGACCTGGGGATTTATGAAAGAAAACATCTGACCGAATATGGACAAGGGCAATTATTTTGAGAGGAAAATAGGATTTTGAAACACATGCCCAGTGCCTGTGCTCAAAGGGACAGCCAGGTTTAGAGAGCACTGCTGGTCTCCTGGGAGGGCAAGGGCTGGGCTTTCTCACTACTAATCATAAGGCAAAAATAAAGCAGGTGACTGTTTCCCTTGGATTTCAGGGATGTTATAAGGAATCTTACCAACAGAAGGAAACTTATGGGAAAAAATTCCCTCTGCTCCCATTTAAAAATGCCACCCACTGGGGTGAACATCTCTGTGCTTCAATACAGCCTTGCACCTGAGCTTGGCAGAGGACGTCTTCAAATTCCCCTCTTTTCTGCTTTAAGCATACCAATTCCAATGCCTAATGCAAAGATAACATCCTTGTCCTGTCATGGTCACACAGACTAAAACTCAATGACTGAAAGCCCAAATTGAATCGAGAGCATGATGCAGAGGAAGAAGGAAGGCTGTGGGTTTGCAGCCAGGGGACAGGAGACAGGAGACAAACCCACTGCCTTGATTTCTTTAGCTCTAGGGTTTTGCATTTCTGTTGCAATTCAGGTTTCATTATTTTCAGTGACTCATATAAACGGGCACAAATTAGCATGTGGATATTGCGATTGATCAAGGAAAATAAATGAATAAAGATAGCAAAGTCGGGGCAGGACAGAAACCTGGGCTGCAGCAGGAGGATTTGCTGGTCACTTCGCAATGAACTGGTCACTGGTTCCCAAGTGGGGATGGTGCAAGGGACAGAGGGGCCAGGGAGATGCCAAACCACATCTGTCATCTAGACAGTAACCACATTGTAGTATCATTGTCACAAGGAGAAAACCCCATGGACCAGTGGGGTGAGCATAGCAGGGTGTGCACCCTGGCTGTATCCCTGCAATTCCATGTGGGAATTACAGGCAGATGACAGTGGGCAGCATGTGGGAGCGGCAGCCTCAGTCAGTCTTTGGCTTGTTCAAGGAGAGGTAGGGCACAGTGTGTGTGTGTGTGTGTGTGTGTGTGTGTGTGTGTGTGTGTGCGTGCGCCCCACGTGCTGTTAAAGATGTGGTCTCCTAAACCGAAATTTTCATATGTGCACACACACACACACACACACATGTGTAAGCAAGCAACCCTTTCCACACTCCAATGTCCTCCTTCCCTGTCCACAACAGCAATCAGAAGCAATTACTTCCTGATGACTATCATCATGGATTAGTTTGCCTATTCTTGAGTTTCCTATCAATGGAACCTTAACAATCTGCCCTTTCACACAGCGTCATTCACTTGAGATTTTTCATCCTTGTTTTTGCATACATTAATAGGTAACCATTTCCCCTTCTTTGGTCCTTATTTCACTTTGAGGTTTATGTTAAATGTTAGGAGGACAGGTATCATAGTATGTAAATGCTAAGCTAAAAGAAATGTGCTGTATTAGTATAGCAGGCGTTGGACAGCATGCTCCAAGGGACAGGGTGAAACAACCTCGCATCACACAACAACTTAGCCGACCTCTTTTTTGTTTTCTAATATTTATTTATTGCGTTAGTTATACACAATGCGTTTTATTTTTATGTGATGCTGAGGATGGAACCTCGGTCACGCATGTGCTAGGCGAGTACTCTACCCCTGAGCCACAGCCCCAGCCCCTTAGTAGCGACCTCTTTTCCTTGCATAGTTTTTACTGTGTGTGATTTTCTGCCACCTCCTGTGATGTGCTCCTTTCCTCCAGCCTAGGGAAGGTGGCCTTTTGTTCCCAAAGAGTCACAGAGCTGCAACTGGCTAAATCACAGGGTGGTTAAGGCTGTGATTGAAATTTAGGAGACAGCAGTCAATGTCACCTTTGATGATCTAAAATTGCACACAAGGTAAACCGGAGCTCCTCCATAACAGACAGCACACAGAGGCTCATTTTGGATTGTGTTCTTTCAGGGTCTTGCTATAGCTGACTGATGTTATTAAACTTTAAGGACCCCCCTCAGAAGGATGTTTTGCTCCAAATAGCAGTGTTCTCAGTGAGATTGTGACCTGGCGACCTTACACAATTAAATCTCTTTCATTTTATAGAGAATCTGAAACTCCTTGTCATTAAGCTGGCCAAGAATAGCAATGTGGTTTTGTCCTCTTCTGCTCTAGCAGGGGGCCCGGGGCTG
>JAKELJ010001276.1:0-10234 GCA_025594165.1 Tamias sibiricus
TACACACAATGGAATATTACTCAGCAATAAGAGAGAATAAAATCATGGCATTTGGAGAAAAATGGATGGAGTTAGAGAATATAATGCTAAGTGAAGTTAGCCAATCCCAAAAAGCCAAATGCCAAATGTTTTTCTCTGATATAAGGAGACCAATTCACAGTCGGGTTGGGATGGGGAGCATAGGAGGATTAGAGGAATACTAGAATGGCCAATGGGGAGGGAGGGGGAAGGAGGGGGCAAAAGGGTGAAGAAAAAGAAAAGATGGTAGAATGAGATGGATATCATTACCCTAAGTGCATGTATGAAGTCACAAATGGTGTGAATATACTTTTCATACAACCAGAGATTTGTAAAAAAGTGCTCTATATGTGTAATATGAAATGTAATGCATTCTGCTGTCATTTATATCATCTTAGAATAAAAATAATTAAAAAAAAAAAAAGAAAGTTTCCAAAGCACAAGTTGTTGTGGCCTCTAACTTATGGCTGGGATACACATCCAGTAAAATTTCAAAGATTTGTAGAGGGAGGTGATTACAGCAACATGTCACTTATCAAAGGAAGTGTGTTCTGAGAAATGCAACATTAGGCAGTTTCATAGTTGTGCAAACATCACAACATGTAAATAAATTTAGATGGCCACAGTGTTACTAAGGCAATATCATCTCATCGGACCACCATCCTCTATGTGGTCTGTCACCAAGGCATTGTTATATATCACATGATTGCATTTTAATAGGTATTATTCCATGTACAATTTACTAAATGTGATATATAAATTAAGAAATAATTTCCAAATCATATTAATCAAAGCTTATTATACATCTACTAGGTACATGACATCATGATATAGGTTTTAAGTGTGATGACTATAATCTTCAAACAATAAATCACAATGTGTAGCTGGAGTGACAATACCTTTGTAGGGGTGTGATGCTAAAATATTAAGAGAAATTAAGAATTGCCCCATAAGGCATGACACAAGGATGTATGAAGCCATGGTCTTTACTGTCAGTGAGCTTAGAATACACTTGAAAAAGAGTGAATCCATAATAATTGTGGTCTTGCATTAGTAGATTAGAGTCCACAATCTAAATATATCTTGTAAGAACTAGTGTGTCAAGGTTAAAGATCAGTTACCAAAGACCATTCAGAACTTTTAAGTTTCTTTTTTTAAAGCTTTTTAATAAACCATTTTTAGCAAAGTATAGTAGATCTATAGTAAAATAAACAATTGGCAATTATAGATTGATAAATTTTGACAGAAGAATGTGACCATAAACCTAGGACTCATACCAAGAAGCAAATCATTTCTAGCAACTCAGAAGCTCCCCTGAGGCCCCTCTAAGTCATTAATCCCTTTCTCCAGAATAATTAGTGCCCTGATGTCTACCACAATTGAGTGAGGGAATGTTCTTATTTTAATAACTTTATATACATAAAAACCTAGAGTGTGTATTATTTTCTGACTGGCCTTTTCCCCTGAATATTAGGTGTGTAAATTAATCCACATCCTTGAATTGTTTCCCATAGCAACAGCTTCAACCACTTGTTGATTTTCATTGCTAAGCTACATTATTTACTGTAATTCCAGCAGCTCAGGAGGCTGAGGCAGGAGGATTGTAAGTTCAAAGCCAGCCTCAGCCACTTAGTGAGGCCTGAAGCAACTTAGCAAGACCCTGTCTCAAAATAAAAAATAAAAAGGGCTGGGGATATGGCTCAGTTGTTAAGTGCTCCTGGGTTCAATCTCCAGTACCAAAAAAAATAAAATAAAATAAAATTACCTGTGAATGGAATAAATGGGATGTAGAATAGGTGTATGTTTAACTTTTTAAGAACCTGCTAAACAGTTCTCCACACTCTTTGTACCATGTTACATTCCCACTAGAAGCACAGGAGAGGTGTTACACATCTTTGTCTATATGTCGTGTGAACTATTCAATTTTCATCTCTGTGACAATAAAAAATTTTGAGCAACTTTTCATTTGCTTGTTTTCCATTTGTATACTTCAGTAAATGCTTAGTTTTCCATTGAATTATTTGTCTTGTTTTGGGTTGTAAGAGTTCTTTACATAGACTGATTTAAGTCTTTGGTTGGATCTATGATTGGCAAACATTTTCATTTTCCTTTGTTTTGGAAAATTATTGTCAGTGTCATATGAAAATACAATTGATTTCTAAGTAATGTATTTATCCATCAGCCTGAATAAGTGTTGAATTTATTTGTTAATTCATATAGTGTTTCCATAAATTCCTTTTGACTTTCAAATTTACTTTATATCATCTATGAAGGGTGAAAATCTTGTATCTTTCTTCTAGTCTTTATTTCATTTATTTGTTTTTCTTATTGCATTGACTAAAAGTCTCTGGAATAACACTGAATAGAAGCAGTAATAATTGGCTTTACTCATATTTTCATATTTCTCATGTTTTACCATAAGCATAATGTTTGCAATGTATTTGTTGCAGAATCTTATGGTTTGCATATGTGGTGACACCCAAAAAATGAAGCAAGAAATTTCAGAGGTGAAATGTTTAGATTATAAGAGTAATAACCTAATCAGTGGATTATTAATCCACTGATATGGATTAAACTAGAGGAGGTAGGTCACTGGGGTGCATGCCTTTGCGATTTATATTTTGTCCTTGGTGAGTAGAGCTCTCTCTCTTTGCTTCCTGTTGCCAAGTCCTGAACTGGTTTCCTCTGCCATGCCCTTCCATCATGATGTTCTATGTCACCTTGGGCCCAGAGCTGTGGAGTTGGTCATCTATGGACTGAGACCACTGCAACAGTGAGCCTAAATAAGCTTTTCCTCCCCCATGTTGTTTTTGTCAGGTCTTTGGGTCACAGCAATGAAAAATCTAACTAAAAAACAGATTATTCTGTATCATTATTAAGGAAAAAAATTATTTTACTTCTTAGTTTAATAAGGGATTATGGTGGTTGCATCTTCAACTTCATCACATGCTTTTCCAGTTTCTATCAGAATGATCACATGATTATAGTGAGCCACAGCAGGATTCTGGGATGATGTACTATTCTGTACTTACTTGTTATGTTTATATTTCTGTGTTTGTCAAAACTCATGGCACTGTACACTATAAAGGTAAATTTTGCTGTATATAATACATTTTAATTGAGGCAAAGAGGGGGGGGGGGAGAGAAAAGTGAGTTCAGGAGGTGCCCTAAGGTCAACCAAAAATATTTTTCCACTTCGAAAAGGGAAACTGGTTGTAAACTAAAAACTTTCCAAATTGCACAAGCCATGGGGGCTGACAATGGCACATTGTCAGTAACAAGCACGTTTTGCCTGCACGTTTCCCACACACTGCTTACCTTACAACTCAGCTCCCAACAGAGTCTCAGGTGCCCGTCCTCTAATCCTGCTTGAAAACCCTGCTTCCCTGAGATACTTGTGCAACCTCACACTTCCAGCAATGGACACTTTGTAGTAGAGTTGCCAAATTTTGCAAGTAAAATAAAGGATCCCAAATTTGAATTTCAGATAAATCACACTGAATTTATCCATTATCTGGCAATCCTACCTCATGAAACATTAGCTTTGGAGGCCAATGCTGGGGCCACGTGTGGGCATCCTTCTGTGTTGCTCTTGGACACGGAGACATGAAACCTTGTACCTCAGACATGTATATAGTTTTCAGGGAGACGGCAGTTTCTATGTTATCTCACCGTTCCGTCTCCCTGCATGAGGCATGGCTGGTCTGTGGCCACTGGAGGGTCAGCTACCATGCTTTCCTAAAGCACGTCCTCCCTAAAGATAAATGCTTGCTACTAGATCAAAATGGCCCTCTGGCGAATTTTCTGCTCTTTGAGTGGATCAGTCTAACCAGATAAACCTACATATAGGTAACTTGCACTCATTGGAAACCCCACACATAGACATACTCCCATACATTGCTTAAAGACAACCTGTTTACCCCTTAGCTGTACTATTTACTTTTATGATCGGCTCCTCTGTGAAGTTTGCATAATAGATCACTACAGATGCAAATGCCAAGAGGGTTAAGTCGAAAAAAGGGCTTCCTAGCCAAAGCCATTCAATGTTGATTCTTCTTTTTGTAGGATAATTTCCGGTGGCTCAGCCAGCCAACCATGGTGAAAGCTAACATGAAAAGGGGCTTTCAGTGAGAGCTTATCAAACTGAGAGCAAGTGCAAGCTGAGCTTTAAAGATAGGACCGACTTCAGGCCTCTCCAGTGATGAGAGACCAGGTCTGCTTGTGTTTTTATCATTTTTATTTCTTGACTTTGCTGTGTTTTTCTACTGGTTCAACTTGACACATGGAATACCACCCCCACCATTCCAGGACTCTGAATCCAGCAAACATCTGAAAGAGGTTATGTTTATCTAAATAGCATATATAGTTCAGACATAGAACTACCTTTCCTTGCATGGACCACTGATTACACTTGGCATTGTCTTAGATAACTGTGGCCAAATTGTATTTTCCATGCCCAGATTTCAGATGCTTTCTGTAACCAAGTGATGTCTTGGAATTCTGTCACCAGAGCCCCAGTTCCGCAACTGTCCCACGTTGAGCCCATATATCTTTTTTCCTAGTCTATCACCACCAAGAAGGGTACTCTGTAGCGAGCAGTTTAGTTGTGTATCCTTCTGGCTCAGACCCAAAGACCTACAGCTCTGCATAGCGCTAGGAGCCTGCAGAATGCTTTCCTATATGTCAACCCACTTAATCCCGACCACCCTTCAAGGTGGGAAGTGTTACCTGCATTTTCAAATTAGAGGTTAGAGGCTTAGAGAGGTGAGGGAGTTCATTAGTTGTCAGGGTTAGGACTCAAATCTTGGACTCTGGGCTCCAACTCCATCTTTTTCACACAGAGAAACTTAAAAGTAGGGAATCCATGTTGCTGGGCACCCATAGTATTTCAATGCATTTCAGCCAATAGTTTAAGATTTAAGAGAAGCTGTGGAGAATTCTGCATTTCCACTTTCGTTTTTAAAAGATCTGGTAGTCTCAGGCTTGTATTCCTGCTAGTTATCAATTAACCGGAGCTCAAGGAGGCCATTCCTTCATCAGTGAGTGCCCACCACTCATCTTAGTATCCTTGACTCGGAGATTGGGGTCGGCTGCCATTCATTATGATGTTCAGGAGGCTCCTATGGGAAAATAAATATTAGAGGAAAGAAATATTTCGTGGTACTCACGACTCTATTGGAAATCAACACAATGATGATATAGCTTGAGAGAAACTCATGCTTTCAGGAAAAAAAAAAAAAAAGCTGTTTTTAGGTAGATGAAGCCTACACAGTGATTCTTACACATCTACCTGTTTTGGTTTGCATCTGGAATGACCTCAAAAGTCTCATGTGTTGAAGGCTTGGTCCCCAGAGCAACAATACTCAGAGGTGGGGACTTCAGGAGGCATTTGGATCATGAGGACCCTGACCTCATCAGTAGACTAACCATTGATACATTTATAGTTGAATGGAATGCTGGGAGGTGATAGATAGAAACTATAGAAGGTGGTACCTAGTTAAAGATAGTGGGTCCTTGGTGGTATGCCCTTGGGGACTATATCTTATCTTAACCCCCTCCCCACCTTCCTGGCTATCCTAAGGTGAGCAGCTTTTCACTGTCACATACCCTTCCACCCCAGGCCCAAAACAATGGGGTCAAGTTACCATGGACTGAAACCTCTGAAACCATGAGCCACAATAAATCTTTCCTCCTTCAAGTTTATTTTCTCGGGTATATTGTCAGAGCAACACCAAGTGGACTAACCACACCCTAGCTCACAATCATCAAGGATATTGCCTTTCAAGATAAAGTCCAAGCTCTTCAATTGGCATTAGTGATTTCAGGCCAACACTTTCCCTCCTTAGACTCCCATTGGGCACAGACTGTCAAAATCCAGCTGCGGTTCAGTTGAATCCCATTCGTTCAACGTGTGTTTACTGCATGCTTGCCAGAAAGGAAGTGATCGACTGGGCCCAAGAGGAGGAAACGAGGGGGAGAACAGGATGCTCCTCAGAGTCTTCCAACTCCACAAGTTAAGATAGGTCTCAAACTCAAAGAACTCCAGGGAAGGACACAGTGAACAGCATTAAAGAGAGATGTCTTTAGGGTTCCGAGGCACAAGATGTAGCATAAGAGTCTCTCCCTTCAGTCTTCTGCAGCTCCCTTCTGTGAGTCTTTGGGCCTTGGGCCCATCATTTCATGGTCATCCCATGCCTTATGGAACGCCACCATCACACATTTGCCCTACTGTTCCTCCTTTCAAACAGACTTTTGCCTTTCACTTAATGCTCTAGTCTACTGCCTTCTTAGCCTTCCCTGATGCCTTCAGCCCAAGGTGTCCTCTCCTAGCTCCTCCCAGGATGACAAGGAGCATAAACTGGCCTGGATTTTGAACTGACTCTCAGCAGCAGGTGCCAGGACTCCCTGCCTCAACCCCAATGGAAGCTGCCGGGGCCATGAGCACATCATACCTGCACTGGCCTCTCTGATATTGAAAACAGACTATGAAGCCAATAAAAATGTGTTGGCTTATAAATTACACTCACAACAAATCCCCATGGACACAAACAGCTTCAATGTTGATTGAGACAGCATTTTTTTTTTTTTTAAAACCAGGGTTTTCTCCTGGCCAGACAGATATAACTGTTCATACTGAGCTATTCTAAAAATAAACCTTCCAACCTTGGAACCCACATATGGTGAGCATCCTCCGTGGGCCTCCTTTCATCTGCCTGGATCACCAAAATGCTATAGGTGCAGAATTACAGCTATTTCTGTGACTTATTCTGTCAAAGTGCCACATTTTTATTCTGCAGTAGGCAAAACTTGGTCAGATTCCCTCTTTAATTTCCCCCCTTCCTTGACCAAAGCTGCCCTGGAGTCTAAAATCCTAAGCTGATTTGAAATGGGGATGTCGTAGGGCAGTGGGTGTGTGCACAGAATGGCAGTACGGACTCTGAGTGACAGGAAGCACCAGGTCAAGACAATCTAGGCTCCTGCCAATGTCCTTCCTGAACAGCTTCTCACCACAGGATTTTTCTCTCATGAAAGTGAGTCGTATGCGAGCCAGCAAAGAATGCTGCACAGGACAGATTTCAAGGGAGACAGTTACACTGTGTCCTTAAGGGAAGAATGTAGAGGAGTAAAGAACTATTATAGTGCCCTAAAGCCTCTGGGGCAGAGGATGAGTTGACCCAGGCATGCAGAAGCCATAGGTACAACAATCTGTGAGTGACAAGCTAGGGGATAGATTCAGGGACCTCAAAGAAGGCAGTAGATCTTGTCTTCAAGGCCCAGGAGGACACATGCTTATACAGTTTTGTAGTTAATTCAACCATGAATCTGAGATTGAGGGCAATCTCATATATGTGTGTGTGTGTATACATACATGTACACACACATATACATACATACATATATGTGTATACATACATATATATGTGCATATATATATTTATTTATAGAATGATTAATGTTGGACACAGTGTTCTTTGAGCTCTGGGATAGAAGAGACTTGATTGTGGTGTGTGTGGCTGCTATAGTCTAACTGCCTCTGTCCCCTCCAATTTCATATCTGGAAATACTGCTCCCAAGGTAACAGAGTTAACTTTTTCTTTTTTTTTTTTTTTTTTTTTTTTTTGGTACTGGGGATTGAACTCAGGGACACTCAACTACTGGACTGCATCCCCATGTCCTTTTTTTTGTGTGTGTGTGTGTGTGTGTTTTTGTGTATTGTACTTTATTAGAGACAGGGTCTTACTGAGTTGCTAAGTGCCTCGCCATTACTGAGGCTGGCTTTGAACTTGAGATCCTTCTGCCTCAGCCTGCCAAGTGCTGGGATCACAGGCATGCACCACTACACCTGGCCATCAAAGTTAACTCTTAACAGAGTTAATAGATGAAAATTTTGGAAGGTGATTTGATAATGAACATAAATATGTCATGAATGGGATAAATGTCCTTAAAAAAGAGGCCCCAGGGAACTTGTGTGCCCCTTCCACCATGTGAGGACATAGCTAGAAGGTGTCATCTATGAACCAGAAAATGAGCCCTCACCAGATACCAAATCTGCTGCCATCTTGATCTTGGACTTCCCAGATTCTAGGACTATGAGAAATAAACCTCTTGTGGTTTTCAGCCACCCTGTCTCTGGTACTTTGTTATAGCAGCCTGAGTGGAATAAGACAATGGCAGAGATGGTCAGATGCATGACAAGTTTTGTTATCTCCCCTACATCTTGTGCACCGTTGCGTTAGGTGAGGCTTTGTACTTATCTATGGACTAAAGAAATACAAGTCTTCAGGACTTCCAGGTAAAGGCAAGAAAAGGCCCCAGTGTTGTTCTCTAGTCTTTCTCTTCCTCTACCCATGCAACCAAGAAGGCTCCTGGATGGTGCAGCTACAATGTGGCAGAGCCCCTGCCAGCCTGGGTCTGAATTACTGTGTGGCTACAACCCTCCCAACTAGCTCAGAGGTGAAAAAAATACCTAGGTTGTGCTTAGTCACTGAAAACCTGGGAATGCAGCAAAATCTGGTCTCTCTGACAGCTACAGTGAGCAAGAAGTGGTGGCCTTGAGGACAGGCTTCCCGTGGACACAACTCCAGGGATGGCCTGTAGAGAGAAGCTGATGGGAAATAATTGCCTTCCCTTTGAGTGAGGAGAGGCTTTCGCTAATTCATCCCTTTGATCATTCACTTTCCCTGATTCGGTTAAACCCATGTTTACTGAGAACAGCTGGTCTGTCTGCACCAGGCCTGTTGATACACAGGTGAGCACAGAGGGCTGTGTGCCTGGTGGGAAGGGAAGGCCGGTATAGGAGGAAGGAGATACCAGGCAGGGAGCTAAGTGCTGGTGAAGACCTCTGGGATGGTGCTGGGGAGCATGGCAGAGACTGGGCTGCTTCAGTGCACTGGGCAACGCTTAGTGCTGGTGTGGCTCAAGGGGCAGGATTTGGTCAAGAAAATGAAGAAGGAAAAATTACTCCAGACTGAAGGAATGACACCCAAGTGCTCAGAGGCCTATGAGAGCCAGGTCGCATGGTTTTTAGGGAGCACAGGAGTTTGGACAGTGTGCGCTTCATGCCATGGAGGGAGGTGGAAGGACTTATGGGAGTTATCCTGAGGCACCTGTGAGAAAGTTGTTGCAAGGCCAGGTGTGTAGGGACAACATCTAAACAACCATGGTGACAGAGGACACACAGAAGCAAGAATATTCCTGTCTATTCTATGGCACTTGTTTTCGTCAGCTTTTTCGCCTCCATAACCAAAAGACCTGACAAGAACAATGCCGATGAGGAAAAGTTTGGGATAATGATGTTGGAGGTTCAGTCTATGTGGTTGTCTGACTCCATCGCTCCAGGCCCGAGGTGAGGAAGAACGTCATGGTGGAAGGGCATGCAGGAGGAAATCTGCTCAGAACATGGCCACCAAGAAGGAGAGAAGGAGAGAGGGAGAGAGCTCTGAACACTAGGGACAAAATTTAAACCCCAAAGACATGCTTCCAGTGACCTACTTCCTCCAGTCACACATCCCTGCCTGTAGTTACTATCCCATTATCCATATAAGTGGATCAATTCACTGATCAGGTTACACCTCTCAATAATCTAATCACTTCACCTCTGAAAACTCTTGCATTGTTTCACACATGGGCTTTTTGGGAACACCCCATATCTAAATCATAACAGCACTTACTAAGGGGATTTGGGGCCACTAGATTACCATTGAGAAAATTCTCCCTTGAAGAGCCACAGGCCAGCCTCTTCCCAGCATGCTTTTTAAAGCAGCACAGTCCCAGGCATCCTCAATGGCATGTCTTGAAAATCATGGGAGTCCTTGTACCCCTTCAACCAGGCTGCAGTGGTGGCCTGGGATATAAAGAAGCTCAAGAGGCTTCCAGAAGTAATCAAATGTGCTGTCTCCTGATGCCATGTCCTGCTCATTAGCTTATTGTGGAGATCCATTAATCTAGTGTAAATCTGTAATTAAAAATAATCTCCTTTCTTTGGAGAAGCCAGGAGGGAAGGGGTTTAGGATGGAGCAGCAAATAACTAAGCCAATTACCAGTCAGGTCATAATGATAGCGATTCACCTTTCTCTCCCTTTGTGTAGATTTCTTTTTGTTGGGGGAAGCAGCAGGGTTTTGTGTTGGATGCTTTTTCCTTCAGAAAGGTCTATGGTTTCATGGCTTCTTGGCTTCCGTTCTCACCCTCAATCTTTTTGCTTCTCACATCCTTTCT
>JAKELJ010001277.1:0-10224 GCA_025594165.1 Tamias sibiricus
ACCCGTTGATGGTGGATTGACCAAATTTGGGGGCCATGAGGGGAAAAAGAGAGACTCATTTGTCAGAGTTTCATTGAAAAGTTATCACAAAGAAACATAGTACCCACATGCTAAGAAACATGGACAAGTATTTCCAGTTGGCTAAAACACTTTTCTGTGAGTTTGAACTCCTTTGCTACCTAGTTGATTCAGCTTTGAGATACTTGAACCAGGTCAGAAGCACAGTGTGCTCTGTGAACTAAGTGTTGTTCTGCATTTTTAAAGTTCTAAAATTACCTTTTAGAATTAAAACTCACAGGTGTTTTCAGGCCATTTTCGCCTAATCAGGGTAAACATCAATTAGGCTCTCTAAACAAAAAGACACGTGATGGTGGGATGTCCAAACTTGGAGAGGCTTGAGAGGCACATGAGAGAATCATTTTTTCAGAATTTCATTGAATTACACAAAGAAACCTAGTACTCAAGCTATGAAATATGGAATTATTTCCAGTTGGCTAAAACGCTTTTCTGTGAGTTTTGGAAACTCTTTTGCTATCTAGTGATTCAGCTTTGAGATACTTGAACCTGGATAGAAGCACAGTGTGCTTTTGTGAACACTAAGTGTTGTTCTGCGTTTTTTAAAGTTCTAGAATTAAACCATTTATGATTAAACTCACCAGGCGTTTTCAGGCATTTTCGCCTATTCATGGTAAAAAACTCCAATAGACTGTACAAAACACCTTGATGGTGGGATGACCAAACGTTGTGGGAGCCTTGGAGGGGCACATGACTTGAGGAAATCATTTTTTCAGGAGTTTCATTGAAATACACAAGAAACCTAGTGCCAGATGCTAAGATACATGGAATTATTTACAGTTGGCTAAAATGCTTTATGTTAGGTTTGAAACTCTTTTGCTTACCTAGTGATTCAGCTTTGAGGATACTTGAAACCTGGCCAAAAGCACAGTGAGCTTTTGTGATCTGAAGTGCTTTTCTGCGTTTTCAAAGTTCTAGCAGTAACCATTTAAGAATTAAACTACAGCGTTTTCAGGCATTTTCGCTCTAATCAGGGTAATACTTTCAATAGGCTCTAAATCAAAAAAAAACACGTGATGGTGGATTGACATAATTTGGGGATCATGGGGGCACAAGAGAGAATTCATTATGTCAGGAGTTTCATTGAAATACACAAAGAAGGAAAACCCTAGGACCCACATGATAAGAACATTGGAATTTTTCAGTTGGCTAAAACGCTTTTCTGTGAGTTTGAAACTCTTTTGCTACCTAGTGGATTCAGCTTTTCAGAACTTGAACCAGGACATAGGAAGCTCAGTGTGCTGCTGTGAACTAAAGTGTGTTGTTCTGCGTTTTTAAAGTAATAGCATTAACCATTTAAGTATTAAACTCACAGGCTTTTTCAGGCATTTTCGCCTAATCAGGGTAAACATCCCAATAGTCTGTAAACAAAACACCCTTGATGGTGGGATGTCCAAAATTGGGGAGCATTGAGGGGTACATGTGAGGAATCATTTTTTTAGAGTTTCATTGAAATTCACAAAGAAAAAACCTCAGTACCACAAAGCTAAGAATCATGGGATTATTTCAGTTGGTCTAAAACTCTTTTCTGTGAGTTTGAAAACTCTTTTGCTACACTAGTGATTCCCGCTTTGAGATACTTGAACCAGGAGAGAAGCACAGTCGTGCTGCATCGTGTGAACTACGTGTTTTTCTGCGTTCTTAAAGTTCTCAAGCATTAATCATTTAAGAGTTAAACTCACAGGCTTTTTCAGGCATTTTCGTCTAATCAGGGTGGAATTATCCCAATAGACTGGTAAACAAAACACCTTGATGGTGGGATGAACAAACTTTGGGAGCCTTAAGGGGCACATGGAGAGAAATCATTTTGTCAGAGGGTTTCATTGAAATACACAAAGAAACTATAGTTACCTACAAATAGGAAACATGGAATTATTTCCAGTTGGCTAAAAGCATTTTCTGTGAATTTGAAACACTTTTGCTACCTAGTGATTCAGCTTTGAGTACTTGAGCCAGGACGAAGCAGAGTGTGCTTTATGATCTGAAGGACTTTTCTGCATTTTCAACGTTCTAGCATTAACCATTGAGGAATTAAACTACAAGGCTGTTTTCAGTGAAATTTGCCTAATCAGGGTAAATATTCAAAAGGCCTCTAAACAAAAAACACGTGTATGGTGGATTGACCTAATTTGGGTGATCCTTGGGGGGCACAAGGAAGAGAATCATTTTTTCAGAGTTTCATTGAAATACACAAAGAAACATTGGAACCCACCAAGCTAAGAAACCATGGAATTATTTCCAGTTGGCTAAAACTCTTTTCTGTGAGTTTTGAAAACTCTTTTTTGTATACCTAGTGAGTATGCTTTTTTGAGATACTTGAAATAGGGACAGAAGATCAGTGTGCTTCTTGCGAACTAAAGTGTTGTTCTGCGCTTTTCTTTATAGTAATAGCTTTAACCCATTTAAGAATTAAAACTCACATGTGTTTTCAGGCATTTTCGCCTACATCAAGGGATAAAAATCAATTGATGTAAGCAAATCACAACATTTATGGTGGGATGACCAAAAAACTTGGGGAGCCTTGAGGGGTACATCGAGAGAAATCATTTTTTCAGAGTTTCATTGAATACTCAAAGAAGCTAGTACACACATGCCTAAGAAATCATGGAAATTTATTTCAAGTTGGCCTGAAACTCTTTTCGGTGAGTTTGAAAATCTTTTGCTACCTAGTGTTCAGCTTTGAGAACTTGACCCAGGAGAGAAGCACAGGAGTGTGTGCTGTGAACTTAATTGTTGTTCCTGCGTTTTTTAAGTTCTCTTGCATTTATCATTTAAGAATTAAAATCCACAGGCTTTTTCAGGCATTTTCGCCTAATCTGGGTAAACATCAATAGACTGTAAAACAAAAACACCCTTGATGGCGGGGTTGACAATACTTGGGAGACTTGAGGGCACATGAGAGAATCATTTTGTCAGAGTTACTTTGAAATACACAAGAAAACTAGTACTACTATGCTAAGAAACATGGAATTATTTCCAGTTGGCTTAAAACGCCTTTTTCTGTGTGTTTGGAAACTCTTTTGGCTACCTAGTGATTCAGACTTTGAGATACTTGAACCAGGACCAGAAGCAGAGTGTGCTCTTGTCGATTGTAAGTGGCTTTTCTGCATTTTCAACGTTCTAGCATTAAGAGTTGAGGAATTAAACTACAGGCGTTTTCAGGTGAAATGTTGCGCGTAATCAGGGTAACATTCATTAGGCTCTAAACAAAAAACACTTGATGGTGGTATTGACCTAATTTGGGGATCCTTGAGGGGCACAAGTGAGAATCATTATTTCAGAGTTTCACTTGAAAATACACAGAAGAAAACTAGACCTAGGACCCACAAGATAAGAAAACTTGGAAGTATTTTCCAGTTGGCTAAAACACTTTTTATGTGAGTTTGAAAACTCTTTTGCTACCTAGTGAGTCAGCTTTAAGATACTTGTATACCGGGACAGATGCATGTGTATGCTGGCGTGTGAAATAAAGTGTTGGGTTCTGCGTTTTTAAAGTAATAGCATTAACCATTTAAGAATTAAAACTCACAGGCGTTTTCAGGCATTTTCGGCCTAATCAGGGTTAAACATCCTTAGACTGTAAACAAAACAACCTTGATGGTGGGATGACCAAACTTGGGGAGCTTGAGGGGTAAATGAGAGAAACATTTTTTTCAGAGTTTCATTGAAATTCACAAAGAAACTGTAGTTCCCACAAAGTCTAGTATAACATGGATTATTTCTGTTGGCTAAAATGCTTTTATGTGAGTTTGATTCTCTTTTGCTTCCTAGTGATTAGGCTTTGAGATACTTGACTCAGAGAGAGAAGCACAGTGTGCTGCTGTGAACTAAAGTGTTGTTCTGCGTTTTTAAAGTTCTAGCATTTATCATTTAAAAATTAAACTCACAGGCTGTTTCAGGCCATTTACGCCTAATCAGGGTAAAACTTCCAATAGACTGTAAACACAAACACCTTGTATGGTGGGTGACCACTGAGGGGAGCCTTGAGGGGCACTAAGAGAGAATCTTATTCAGAGTTTCATTGAAATACAAACAAAGAAACCTAATGCCCCAGAAGATAAGAAACATGGAATTTTTTCCAGTTGGCTAAAATGTTTTATGTGAGGTTTGAAACTCTTTTGCTACCTAGTGATTCTGCTTTGAGATACTTGAACCATGAAGATGCACTGTGTGCTCTTGTTATCTGAAGTGCTTTTCTGCATTTTCAACGTTCTAGCATTAAATCCAGTGAGGAATTAAACTACAGGTGTTTTCAGGGAAATTTTTCTATTCAGGGTAAACATCCACTAGGCTCTAAGCAAAAAAAACTCGTGATGGTGGATTGGACCAAAATTTGGGGAGCATGATGGGCTCCAAGTGACAATTCATTTTGTTCAGAGTTTCATTGAAATACACAAAGAAACCTAGTACCACAAGCTAAAAAACATGGAATTATTTCCAGTGGCTAAATCGATTTTCTGTGTGTTTGAAATCTTTGCTATTTGTGATGCAGCTTTGTGATACTTGAACCAGTGATAGAAGCACAGAGTGCTTTTGTGAACTAAAGTGTTGTTCTGCGTTTTTTTTTAAAGTTCTAGTATTATCATTTAAGAATTAAAACTCACAGGCGGTTTTCAGGCATTTTCGCTCTTATCAGGGTAAACCTCAATAGACTGTTAACAAAACACCCTTGATGGTGGGATGACAAACTGGGGTGCCTTGTGGGGCAAAACGAGAGAATCATTTCTTCAGAGTTTCATTGAAATACACAAAGAAACCTAATTGCCCAGAGATAAGAAACATTGGAATTATTTCCAGTTGGCTAAATCGCTTTTCTATGAATTTGAAACTCTTTTGCTACTAGTGATTACTGCTTTGAGGATTCTTGATACCCGGATCAGGAGCACAGGTGCTCTTGTGATCTGAAGTGCTTTTCGGCATTTTCAAAGTTCTAGCATTAAACATTGAGGAATTAAAAAAACTACAGGCCTTTTCTGTGAAATCCGCTAATCAGGGTAAACATCCAATAGGCTCTAAACAAAAAAAAACCCGTGATTGTGATTTGACCAAATTTGGGGAGCCATGAGGACACAAGGTGGGTATCATTTTTGTCAGTGTTTCATTGAATTAACAAAAGAAACTGAGTACCCAGAAGCTAAGAATCATGGAATTATTGCCATTTGTTCTAAATCGCTTTTCTGTTGAGTTGAAAATCTTTTGCTACCTAGTGATTCAGCTTTGAGTTACTTGAACCAGGACAGAGATCACTGTGTGCTTTGTGATCTGAAGTGCTTTTCTGCGTTTTCAAAGTTCTGCATTAACCATTTAAGCATAAAACTACAGCAAGTTTTCAGGCATTTTCGCCTAATCAGGAGTAAACATCAATAGGCTCTAAACAAAAAACACGTGGATGGTGGGCATGACACAAAACTTGGAGAGCCTTGAGAGGCACATGAGAGAATCATTTTTTCAGAATTTCATTGTAAGACACAAAGAAACTTGTACACAAGCTAAGGAAGAACATGGAATTATTTCCAGTTGGCCTAAAACGCTTTTCTGTGAGTTTGAAACTCTTTTGCTACTAGTGATTCAGCTCTTGAGTTAATTGAATCAGGACATGAAGCACATGGCTCTTGTGATCTGAAGTGATTTTCTGCATTTTCAACGTGTCTGCAGTTAACATTGAGGAATTAATCTACAGGCGTTTTCAGTGAAATTTTTCCTTATCAGGGTATACATCCAATAGGACTCTAAGCAAAAAAAACCCGTGATGGGTGGAGTTGACAAAATTTGGAGCATGAGGGGCACTAGAGACAATCATTTTGACAGAGTTTCATTGTACTACACAAAGGAAACCTAGTACCCACAAGCTAAACAACATGGAATTATTTCCAGTGGCTAAAACGCTTTTCTGTGAGTGTGAAACTCTTTTGCTATATAGTGATTCAGCTTTGGAGGATACTTGAACCAGGATAGAAGCACAGTGTGCTTTTTGAACTAAAGTGTTCGTTCTGCAGTTTTTTAAAGTTCTAGAATTAAACCATTTAAGATTAAACTCACAGGCGTTTTTGCAGGCATTTTCGCTTTTATGGTAAACCTCCAATAGACTGTAAACAAAACACCTTGAGTGGTGGGTATGACCAAACGTGGGGGAGCACTTGAGGGGCACATGAGAGTGAATCATTTTTTCAGAGTTTCATTTGAAATTACACAACAGAACCTAGTGCCCATGAAGTTAAGAAAAATGGAATTATTTTCCAGTTTGGCTAAAATGCTTTTATGTGAGGTCTTGAAACTCTTTTGCTACCTAGAGATTCAGCTTTGAGATTACTTGAACCATGAAAGTAGCACAGTGTGCTCTTGTTATCTGAGTGCTTTTCTGCATTTTCAAGCGTTCTAGCATAACACATTGAGGAATTAAAACTAACAGGAGTTTTCAGTGAATTCGCCTAATCAGGGGGTTAAACATCCATAGGCTCTAACAAAAAAACGTGATGGTGGATTGACCAATTTTGGGGTTGCCATGAGGGGATAAGATGAGAATTCATTTTGTCAGAGTTTCATTGAAATACACAAAGAAAAACATAGTACCCCACAAAAGCTAAGAAACATGGAAGTTTTAGTCCAGTTGGCTATAAACACTTTCTGTGAGTTTTGATACTCTTTGCTTACTATAGTGATTCGCTTTGAGATACTTGAACCAGGAGTAGCACAGTGTGCTCTAGTGAAACTTAAGTGTTGTTCTGCTTTTTTAAAGTTCTACAATTAACCAGTATGAAGTAAACCACACGGTGGTTTCAGGCATTTTCGCCTAATCGGGGTAAACATCCAATAGGCTCTAAACAAAAATCAGTGATGGTCGGGATGACCAACTTGGAGAGCTTGCAGAGGCACATGAACGATTCATTTTTTTTCAGAATTTCATTGAATACACAAAGAAACCTAGAGTACCCACAAGCTAAGAATATATGAATTATTTCCAGTTGGCTAATATGCTTTTCATGTGAGTTGTGAAACTCTTTTTGCTACCTAGTGTTTTCAGCTTTGAAGATACTTGAATCAGGACATAAGACACAGTGTGCTCTTGCTGATGTTGAATGTGCTTTTCTGCATTTTCAACGTTCTAGCCATTAACCATTGAGGAATTAAAACTACAGGGTGTTTTCAGGTGAAAATTTTGGCCTAATCAGAGGTAAAACATCAATAGGCTCTAAGCAAAAAACCCGTGATGGGTGGAGTGGACCTAATTTGGAGGAGCCATGAGGGGCCACAATGAGACAATCATTTTGTCAGAGTTTCATTGAAGATACACAAAGAATACCCTTAGTACCCATCAAGCTTAAAAAAAACATTGGAATTATTTCCATTGGTCTAAAACGCTTTTAGTGTGAGTTTGAAACTCTTTTGGCTATTCTAGTTGATTCAGTTCTTTGAGATAACTTGAACCATGGAATTGAAGCCAACATGTGTGCTTTTGTGAACTAATAGTGTTGTTCTGCCGTTTTTAACTGTTCTAGTAATTAATCCATTTAAGAATTAAACATCACAGGCGTTTTCACGCATTTTCGCCTAATCATGGTAATACCGTCCAATTAGACTGTAACAAAACACCTTGATGGTTGGGATGAACCAAACGTGGGGAGCCTATTAGGGGCACATGATGAGAATCATTTTTTTCAGGTTTTCATTGAAATACACAAAGAAACCTAGTGCCCAGAAGCTAAGGAAACATGGAATTATTTCCAGCTTGGCTAAAAAATGCCTTTTCTGTGAGTTTGAAAACTCTTTTGCTACCTAGTGATTCAGCTTTGAGATACTTGAACCAGGCCAAAAGCACAGTGTGCTTTTGTGATTTGAAGTGCTTTTCTGCTGTTTTCAAAGTATCTAGCATGAAATCCATTTATGAAATTAATACTACAAGGCGTTATTCATGGCATTTTTCGCTAAATCTGGCAGGTAAACATTCCAATAGGGCTATTAAACAAGAAACACAGTGATGGTGAAATGACCAATCTTGGGGAGCCTTGAGGGGCACTTATAGGTAGGGCAAGGGGATATAGCGCAGAGAATCATTTTGTCAGAGTTTCATTGAAATACGCAAAGAAAACCTAGTACCCTAGAATAGCTAAAGAACATGGAATTATTTCCAGTTCGCTAAAACGCTTTTCTCTGAGTTTGAAACTCTTTTGCTACCTTGTGATTTCAGCTTTGAGATACTTGAACCAGGAAAGAAGCACAGTGTGCTCTTGTGATCTGAAGTGCTTTTCTGCATTTTCAACGTTCTAGCAATTCAACCATATGAGGAATTAAACTATACAGGCTGTTTTCAGTGAAATTTGCCTAATCAGGGTAAACATCCAATAGGCTCTAAACAAAAAACACAACGTGATGATGGTGGATTGGACCTAATTTGGGGAGCCATGAGGGGCACAAGAGAGAATCATTCTTTTTCAGAGTTCATTGAAATACAACAAAGAAAACCTAGACCTCACAAGCTTAAGAAACATTGGAATTATTTCCAGTTTGGCTAAAACGCTTTTTCTGTGAGTTTGAAAATTCTTTTGCTACCTAGTGATTCAGCTTTGAGATACTTGAACCAGGACAGAAGCACAGTGTGCTACTTTGTGAATCTAAAGTGTTGTACTGGCGTTTTTAAAGTAATAGCATAACCATTGAAGAATTAAACTCACAGGCGTTTTCAGTCATTTTCGCCTAATCAGGGTAAACTCATCCAATAGACTGGTAAACAAATACACCGTGATGGTGGGATGACCAAACTTGGGGAGCCTTGAGAGGCACATGAGAGAATCATTTTTTTCAGAGTTTCATTGAAATACACAAAGAACCTAGTGCCCAAGAAGCTAAGAAATCTGGAATTATTTCCAGTGTTGGCTAAATCGCTTTTCTGTGAGTTTGATAGAATCTCCTTTTGCTACCCTAGTGATTCAGCTTTGAGATACTTGAACCAGGACAAGGAGCACAGTGTGCTCTTGTGATCTGAAGTGATTTTTCTAGCATTTTCAAAGTTTCTGTGCATTAACATTGAGGAATTAAACTACAGGCGTTTTCAGTGAAATTCGACATAATCGAGGGTTTAACATCCAATAGGCTCTCTATACAACAAACACAATGATGGTGGATTGACCAAATTTGGGGAGCCATGTGTGGGGCACAAGAGACAATCATTTTGTTCAGAGTTTCATTGAAATACACAAGAGAAACCTTAGAAACCCACAAGCTAAAAATCATGGATTATTTCCAGTTGGCCTAAAACACTTTTCTGTGAGTTTGGAAAATCTTTTGTGCTATATTCTAGGGATTCAAGCTTTGTGTTTACTTGAACCAGGATAGGAGGCACTGAATGTGATTATGTGAACTAAAGTGTTGTTCTGCGTTTTTTAAAGTTCTAGATTTAACCATTTAATGATATTAAAAACTCGCAGGCGTTTTCAGGCATTTCTCGCATATTCAGGGTTAAAACTCCACTAGCACTGTAAACAAAACACCCTGATGGTGCGGATGACCAAACTTGGGGAGCCTTGAGGGGCCACATGATGAGAATCATTTTGTCAGAGTTTCATTGAAATACACAAAGAAACCTAGTACACAAGTAGCTAAGAAACATGGTATTATTTCCATTTTGCCTAAATCGCTTTCTGTGAGTTTGAAACTCTTTTTGCTACATAGTGATTCAGCTTTGGAGATACTTGAACCAGGACTGATGCACTGTGTTGCTTTTGTGATCTGAAGTGCTTTTCTGCCGTTTTCAAAGTTCTAGCATACCATTTAAGAATTAAACTACAGGCGTTTTCAGGCAATTTTCGCCTAATCAGGGTAAAATCCAATAGGCTCTATACAAAAAACCACGTGATGGTTGGTGATGGACAAACTTGGAGAGCCTTGAGAGGCCATGAGAGAATCTTTTTTTTTCAGAATTTCTTTGGAAATTCACAATGAAACCTACGTACCCACAAGATAAGAAACATTTAAGTATTTACAGTTGGCTAAAACACTTTTCTGTGAGTTTGAAACTCTTTTGCTCTCCTAGTGATTCTGGCTTTGAGATACTTGAACCAGGACAGAAGCACAGTGTGCTCTTGTGAACTAAAGTGTTGTTCTGCATTTTTAAAGTTCTACCATTAACCATTGAGGAATTAAACTACAGGACTT
>JAKELJ010001278.1:0-10212 GCA_025594165.1 Tamias sibiricus
TACATTATGACTTATGTGCAGCTGCCTTCAGATTTGTAGAAATTTCTTAACTCTATTAAAAAAAACAAATACCATTTTAAAACTTTTATTGAAATATAATTTTTCTTGAAATATATAAAGTCTAACCAATTTTCAGAACTAAGTATATGGGCTGTGCTTTTGGGCACTAAGTTATTGCTTATACATTGTGAGTCAGAGTCAACTTATTTAGTTAACCTGGATTGAGAAATGTGATACTATTTTTTTAAGTCTAAAATATGAGTTATAATTTACACACTGCAAAGTATACAAATTCTAGTGTGCAGCTAAATGAATTTTTACTAGGGTATACAATCTTGTGACCACAACTCAGCTTGTGATACATTTTCAGCACCCCAGAAAGATCTTTTGTGACACTTCTAGTCAATAACCTCTTTCTAAAGGGCAATAACTATTACAACTTTTATCACTAGAGAGTAGTTTTGCTTATTTCTGACCTTCATGATGTTGAAATTATGTGATGTGGTCTCTGTCTGGTTGCTTTCACTGAACATTTGACCTGTGAAATTCATCCATGCTGTTTCATGTAACAGTAATTCCTTTTCATTGTTGTGTAATAGTCCATGGTATGACATACCTAATTTATTTATTCATCTACTGTTGATGAATATTGAGTTATTTTAAGTTTTAGACTATTACAAATAAAAACTTCTATTAACATTTGATGAGTATGCACGTACATACACATTTCCTGGTATATACCCAAGTGGATATGTGAATCATAGAGTTTATCAACATATATAACCTTGATAGACTGTCAAACAGTCTTATGGTAATCAGTAGCATACCCAGCATTTTTCAGTCCCTCTCCCTATTATCCACTTTAATATCCTTTCATTTACTTAATTGCATTCTGATGGAATTAAGGGGAAAAAATTGCCTTAGTACAATGCCTTGAATTAGATTGTCCTATTATGCTACTTTATTTTTAACTCAATTGCTGTTTAAAGGAATATTTCTAAATGTTATACTGAATATATATGGAATTTAAATAGCATCAATAAAAGTCTTAGATGGGAAAAGTTCTGTTATAGGCACGTTTCTGGGTTGGAATTTATCCTAAAAAATCAACACAGTTTCTTGATTTACTCATGTAACCTCATTTCTGCTCATAGGAATTGTATGAGCATTAAACCTGCTAATTGGATGGATTTTTATCATCTGTTAGGCAGAATTTTTAGTGCTCAGGATTCCTGCTCAGGATACTTAAGGTTGTTTTGGATGTGCAAATTGTTAGGCTATTATTTTTGGAGCATTTGATTTTTAAAATTTAGTAAAAATTGGCAACATTTCAGTGTAGGAACTGGTAAAATAAATTCAAAATCTATTACACATGTGAATATGCTGTTTGAGTTCTTTTATACAGTTATATAATATATGTTCTTTAGATTTTTAAAATATACATATTCTAGGACATGCAGCATAAGCACATATGAAGCTTCTCTCACTTCCATTTCTGTCTTCTTATTCAGTGGGATATGTGTATGTGTGCTCATGTGTGTACATCCACATTCAGGATGTGGACTAAAATCATACTAACAAAGTGGAGAATACCAATCCGATTTAGTGAGGAATACTAAGAGGCAAATTTATTTTTTTTGCAAATCAATTTACTAGAATTTCAGCTGCAGGAGATAATTTTGGAGAAGAGACTGGAAGATATACTATCCATTGTTCCTATAGATCTATGGTTTTAAAACTTGAATATACATCAGAATTATTTGGGGAGCTTGCTAAATATTTAAACTACATGTTCTACTACTTGAAAATGCTAATGTAGAAACTCTAGGTAGAACCTGAATTTTACACTGTCCTTAAATAGGAGGCTGTGGATTCTCTGAAATCTTAAACCAGACAAGCAAAGACTTGCATCCCAGCATTATCTAATTTCTTTCACTCTCCAGAACTCCATTTACTGGCTTAAACTTTTAGCATTGTATCTGTGGCCTAACCCTTTTAACACTATATTATGCAAAATAAGCAACAAGTAAATGGTTATTGTTAGTAATAATATCATCATCAACATCATTATTGAGAAATGTTATAAGATTATTCATATTTTAAGTCTAGTTTACTAGATTTGTGAATTTTGTGCAAGTTTCTTAAGCTTATGTTTTAGTTAGCTTTTTGCTGTTGTGACTAAAATTCCTGAAAGAACAATTTTAGGGGAGGAAAAGTTTATTTGAGGACTCATGGTCTCAGAGGTGTCAGTCCATAGAAGGCCGACTCCATTCTTTGGGGCTCCAGGTGAGGCAGAACATCATGGTGGAAGAGTGTGGTGGAGGCGACCCACATGATAATCAGGAAGCAGAGAGAGAGACTCCAATTCACACATAAAAAATATACACCCCAAAGGCACACCACAAGGACCTATCTCCTCCAGTCACACCCAACCACCTTCAGTTTCCACTCAGTTAATCCCATCAGGGGATTAATTCACTGATTGGGTTAAGACTCTGATAACCCAACCATTTTACTTCTAAGCCTTCTTGCATTGTCTCACACATGAGCTTTTGGGGGATACCTCACATTCAAACTGTAACAGCTTACTGCCTTTCCCACTTCCAAAAGCAACTTGTCCAGTACTTTGCTCATAGTAGGTACTCAGTTTGCATTGCCTTCCTTTCTGCCTGCCCTTTACAAAGAATAATTGAAGAGAAGTCAAAAGTGAAAAGATGTGGATGTGTTAAAACATCCAGACCTGAATTTAAAGCCCATATATGAATGACTTAGAAAGTTCATTGAGCCTCCTTCAGCCTTAACATCTTTACCTGTAAAATATGAATAATATCTGTACTGTAGGGTAACTGGTAAGAATTTGGGATTAACACATAGCATTATTGCTGGTACATAGA
Organism: Tamias sibiricus; assembly: GCA_025594165.1. Taxonomy (NCBI): domain Eukaryota; kingdom Metazoa; phylum Chordata; class Mammalia; order Rodentia; family Sciuridae; genus Tamias; species Tamias sibiricus. The sequence continues at coordinate 2,895 of JAKELJ010001278.1, forward strand.
AAGCAGCTGCTGTTGATATAGGCTGAGAATCCCTAATTCAAAAGTCCAAAATCTGAACCAGTAGTCTATGCAAATTTTCCAAACTCTAAAAAACTTTGAAATATGAAACACTTCTAATCCCAAGTGCTTTTAATAGGGTGACTCAACCTGTATTTTAAACCCCAGGCAGAAGCAAATTTTATGCTTCCTTATTTCCTCCTTTTTACAAAATTAGTGTAATAATCTCTCTAAGGTGGTAAAGACTGTGATCATGGACTGGGAGGCCATGTATCATACTTAAGGTGGGTTTTAGATTCACAAGGAAAAAGGACCTGTGTTGAAATCCACACTTCACAACTTACTTTTCAATTTTAAAGCATATTTCTTAGAGAATGTTTGTTGTTTGCTGTCTTGTTTTGATTTCCTCATTTATGAAATGGGGATAGTCTTATGCTCCTCACCTGGACATTGTGAGGATTTAAACATGTCACAAGCGTAAAGTGTTTATTGTAGTGTGTGACACCATGGTGTTGCTCAGTGAGTCCTTCATAGAGTAGCATTTTACTTGTTCCTGTCCTCCTTGGAGCTGTTTGTTCCTTTCATTAGGGTGCTGGGTCATTGAAATGAAAATGAAGAGTCTGCACCCCTCCTGGACTTATAAGATCTCTCCATCCAGGACATGAGACTCTTCTGCCACGCTTCTCTCTGGCAAGCACCTGAACCCACAGGAATGGGGTTAAGTAATATGGAGCTTTGCCACTGCTAGAAAAATATTTCAACTCTACCAAGTGACCCCCCCCCCCAAAGTATTATGTTCGAATTTAGGAAATAGCACTTTGTAGTTTGGGTGTAACAAATTAACTGTAGCAAAAACAATTTCATCAACAATCTTGTTTTTTACTTCATCATTGGTAAATATTTTTTTAAACAGAGAAATTTTTTTTCTCTGACAAGTATGGTTTATAGAATGTTGCTCTTCTGCATGTGGAGTAAATTTTGGTCATTTTGAATTTTCCAGGAACTACACTAGGGGCTATTTTTAAATATGTTAATCATCAAGCAGTTATTAAATATAGAAACAGAAAATTTTGGAAATAAAATCATGATAAATGTAAGAGCCATTAAGTATTTGTGATAGAAATTTTGGCGAAGAGCATATGTCTTTTATTTTATTTTATTTTTTCTTTTGGTACCAGGGATTGAACTCAGGGGTGCTTAACTACTGCACCTCATGCTGCCCCTTTTATTTTATTTAGAGTCAGGGTCTTGCTAAGTTGCTTAGGGCCCTCACTAAGTTACTGAGGCTGGCTTTGAACTCTCAATCCTTCTGCCTCAGCCTCCCAAACCACAAGAGCATATGTCTTTACTAGGGGTAGAATGAACAACTCTTTCTAGAGAATATTTTAAACTTTTTTGTGCAATACCAAAATGTATCATTGGTACATTTAGAATCGAATTGGTGTTTTTATTTAAAAGTTCCATATACAGTATAATTTTATATAAAATTTTAACTCTTAATAGCTCATACTGTGTAGCACCTTTTAAAGTTTCCGTTGCTCCTGAAGATTAAAAAATTGAAAATTTCACAGTCAGCTTAAACACAGCTTTAAAGACTCATACTATGCGAATATGGAAAACTCAAGGTTGTTTTCACAGCAGATGAGACTTTCCAGCCACATCCTTATTTAATTATAGTTTTTAAACAAAAACACTATACTTACTTGATGGTTGTTAAAGAGCTTTATCAGTAGGCTACAAATACCTGATTTAAACTGGTGGAACAATAATAATTATGTGGGATACATGGAAGAAATGTGCAGTATTATTTGGTTAACAGTCACACAAATTTACAGCATAGTTTATTTTATGTACACTTAGTTCATGATTTGGAATTTTAACTGTTTGCTACATTTTGTCAGACTGCTTTATGTCCAATTAGGTCAAACTAAGGATTAAGTATATCAAACTAAGGATTAAAAGTACTATAGAATAGTAAGGTCTCAAATTTGTAGTATTTAGTTTGACTTAAGGATTGTATATGACATTGTATATGTTCTCTTTTTTATCATTGTTTATTTAAGCCTGTTTGTAAAGTAGAATTATGATAACATGGAACTCAGAATCCTGAGTGTTCTCAGTGAACATTGGAGATAATGCAGTCCCTGTAGGACAGATATGAAGCTCTCATGTGGTTGAATCAAGCTAGTTGTATAGAAGGGGATGATAGTGGTTTCCCATTGGCAGTGACCTCTGGGTTGTACTTATCATTAGTGTTGAATTGTTTGTGTTTTGGTTTTCAAGGCATATTTTTATCAAGGTATTAAGAGTCATTAATTTCAGAGTTAACTAATTTAAAACATAATTTAAACTAATTGGCATCATCATCATTGAAGAAATGATTAAAAATTAATGCCTATGAGAGAGGATATGCCACATGTAATGTATGTAGCTATAATTATAAACTATCATGTTGCATATATTTGTGTGTGTATTATTTATTCATTCATTTATTTTAATACACAAATGACTTGTGAATTGCTGCCTTTGACACTACTAGCTACACATGACTTTAAATTGAGCTCCCTACTTGTATAAAATGAAGAGATTAAGCTCAGTAGACTTATGAAGTCAATTCCAACTGTAATAAACTTTGGTTAATTCTAAATTCTGCAGATTCAGCAGAATTATTGCCCTCTCCCATTAACATTTGAGAAATACCAAAACTGTGTCTTTAAAATTTAGAATAGCTTACCCACAGAGTTCCAAATTCACATGGTTTTAAGATGGAATTATACTACGTAGCTGCCTGCTGCTGCCGCTTGCAGCTACGACGCCTCGGGAGAAAATTCGGAGGCAGGATGGAAATGAAAAATTTTTTTTATTCTTCTCTCTTTTAACTTCTCTCAGGCTCCAGCAACCTCTCAAACTCCAACCGCAACTCCAACTCTCCTCTAACTCCAACCTAACTTCAACCACTCTAACTCCAACCACACAACTTCAAACCCTCACCCGGTTAAATACATTTTGCTTTAACAAGGACAAGTGCTCACAGCTCGAGCTTACAGGCTGCGTCACAAAGTGTTCACGGGCATAAAAATATTCTTAGATGAATGTATGAATATCAGGCGAAACTTGAACATCTTTTATGGCTCTCAGCTAACCGCAATCTTAGCTATCTCCTTAATTAGGGCTCCTACAATACTACACTCAGAAAAGGACAACAATATTAGACAACAGTGATTGGCTGAAATAAGAGCTAGGCAGTCACTCCTTGTTCAATATGTAAATAATTTGCTTACAACATTAAGAAGACTTTCTTTGAAAAGATACTTGCCCTAAACAGGCATTTATCAAAAGAACATACACAAATCATCAGTAGATGTATGAAAAAATGCTTAGAACCACTGAGCATCAGGGAATGTAAATTAAAGCTACAATGAGATATCACCTCACACCTGTTAGAATGGTGCTTATCAAAAAGAGTGAAGTTAATGCGTGTCAACTCATCAGGGAATGATTGCAGTCTGTTTCCATTGTGGAAAACAGAATGAGGCTCTTCAAAAAATTAAATACAGAACTACCATATGGTCCAGCAATCCCACTCTTTGATATATATCCAAAGGAAATGAAATCAGTAGGTCGAAGAGACACTGTACTTTCATGTTCATTCATTGCAGCACTTTTCATAATAAGCAAGATATAGAATCAACCTCAATATCCATCAGTGGTTGAATGAATAAAGAAAGTCTCACACACACACACACACACACACACACACACACACACCCCACAAAATGGAATACTGTTCATCCATAAAAAGAAAGAAATTCTGTCATTCATAAGAACATTTATGAACCCAGAGGATATTATTATGTTGAATAAAATAAGGCAGGCTCTACAGAAAGATAAGTGCTGCATAGTATTTATATGTGGAAACTAAGAAGTCTAACTCATAGAAGCAGAGATTAGAATAGTGGCTGTCAGAGTCTAGGGGTGAGTGGGGATTGGAGAGATATTGGTCAGGGATACAAAATTTCAGTTATACAGGAAGAATGAATTCAGAAGATCTATTATATAACATGGTGACTATTGTAAATAATAATGTATTATATACTCAAAAATTGCTGAGTAGATTTTAAGTGTTCTCACAACAAGAAAGTAAAATAATCCGTATGTTATTTCAGTATATCTATTCAATAATGTATACACATATCAAAACAACATGTTGCATCCTATAAATGTATAGTTTTTATTTGTCAATTTAAATGTATACCTTATTTTTCAAAAAGAAAGAAAAGTTGCTTTTCAAATGAATACTTTTAGTAATCAAGGTAGGGTGTTCTAGGCACCTTTTCTCATACCCATTTTTCATACACTATGATTTGGGAGCTTTGCCCGCTCATCATGAGATTTATGAGTCTTGTGCAATATTGTATTGGTACTTGATTTTCCTGTTTTAAAAATTGATATTGTGATAATCATGGAAACACAGCCATATATTAAAGTGATTTACACAAACAGTTGTTTTGCTAATTGGACTCAGGACTGTGTCACTTAGTCCTATCAAGGTATATATTTTCAGTGCAGTAAATTGCCTGATTGTGGCTCACTGTGTGTACCTAGTTTAATTGTTATTTCAAGTTGTGCCTTTTTTTTTCCTTTACAGGTTAAAATTCTGTGTTACCAGTTGCTGGTCCAGGTGTGTGACCTGCTCAGGCTAAAGGATTGTCACCTATTTAGACTCAGTGTTATACAAAGTAAGTCTTTTTATTATTATTATTTTTTTATTTGTTCTACTTATTTGCACATGACAGCACATGCATTTTAATTCATCGTAAGTCTTAATCCTATCTCTAATAGATTTAGCCCACGATCCCTAAAATAATGTGTAACTTAAATCAGGCATATAATTATAAAATTGTGATTATCAGAATGTTTATAAACTGATTTTCACTCATAGTCTAATATTTATTTATTTATTTAGGTGCTGGGGATTGAACCCAGGGCCTTGTGCATGCAAGGCAGGCATTCTATCAACTGAGTTGTATCACCAGCCCTAATATTTAATTTTTAACCTCAACCACTATTTATTTTTTGTAAGAGTTGGGATTATAGGTCTTGTGTTTATTATAGTTTGAACTAAAAATCTCCTTTTTTGAGGAATCCAGATTTTATGCATTTACTCTCTTACATTTTAAGATTAAATATTTTTAGACTTGTTTTTTTTTTTTTTTTTTTTTTTTGTACTGGAGATTGAACCCAGGGGTACTTTACAACTGAGCTACATCCCTAGCCCTTTTTATTTTTTATTTTGGGGCAGGGTTTACTAAGTTGCTGAGGCAGGCTTCTAATTTGAAATCCTCCTGTCTCAGGCTTGTGAGTCACTGAGATTGCAGGCATGTGCCACTGCCACCACCACCACCACACTTGGTTTACAATCTTATGTTTTAATGAGCTAAGCTTCATCTTTATTTCCTTGCATTGTGGGAATAGTTGGAGCTAGGAGAAAACTATCCTAGATATTTTTGTAATCCATTTTATAATATTTGAGATTACAAAAATATTTCAGGATAGTATAACAGTGATCTATTAATTGCATCTTATTTTCTGTCCCCCCCCTGCACATTTTTTTCTAGTCAGACTCTATTATTCTTGTACATATTCTTTATGTGAGAAAAACTCAAATGAAGAATTCCATATGAGCTTTCCTCTCCTATAATATCTCAGAGTTAAATTCTCAGGACTTATCTGCAGCCATTTTTTATAAGTTTTTTTTTTTCTTTCAAATCATATTTTGAATTTTTTCTGATTTAGTCTTACATACTCAAAAACCTTTTATATCTTTGCTCATTTTGTCAAGAAGCCTTTTTTTCATGAAATATATATTTATATTTTATACTTGGTCATATGTATGGATTATTTTCTAATAGTAGGATTGGTCCAAATTTTAAAGCTTTATATAGAACGTGAAGAGAGAGTCTACAGAAGGGAAGAAAAATTTTGTCACTTGCACTTCAGAGCATTAATCTCCAGGACATACAAAGAACTCAAAAAAATTTAGCACGAAAAAAAACAACCCAATCAATAAATGGGCAAAGGAATTGAACAGATACTTCACAAAAGAAATACAATCAGTCAAACAGATATATGAAAAAATTTCAACATCACTAGCAATTAGAGAAGTGTAAATTAAAGCTCCACTGAGATTTCATCTCACTCCAATCAGAATGGCAATTATCCAGAATACAGGCAATAATAAATGTTAGTGAGGATGTAGAGGAAAAGGTATACTGATACATTGCTGATGGGACTGAAAATTGGTGAAACTACTCTGAAAAGCAGTATAGAGATTCTTCAGAAAACTTGGAATGGAGCCACCATTTGACCCAGCTATCCCACTCCTTGGCATATACCCAAAGGACTCAATATCAGAATACTACGGTGATGCAGCTACATCAATGTTTATAGCAGCTCAGTTGCTAAGCTATGCAACCAACCTAGGTGCCCTTCAACAGAAAAATGGGTAAAGAAAATGTATACATACACAATGGAATGTTACTCAGCCATAAAGAAGAATGAAATTATGGCATTTGCTGCTAAATGGAAGGAACTGGAGACTATCATGCTAAATGAAATAAGCCAGTCCCAACAAACCAAAGGCTTGATGTTCTCTCTGATATATGAATGCTGACTCACACTAGGCACAGAGGAGGAAGGAGTGGGAGTTTCACTGGATTGGACAGGGAGTAGTGGGGGTAAGGGAGAGGGAATGGGAATGGGAGAGACAGTAGAATTAATTGGACATAACATTCCTACGTTCGTGTATAAATACACCACCAGTATAACTCCACATCATGTACAACCACAAAAATGGGAAGTTATACTCCATGTATGTATGACGTGTCAAAATACATTCTATTGTCATGTATAATTAAAAAGAACAAATAATTATTTTTTTTAAAAGAGCCCTCCCCCCTCTCTCTATATGTGTGTGTACACACACACACACACACACACACACACACACACACACACACATATTGGTGTGAGGAATTGAATCCAGAGGTGGTTAACCCCAGTGAGCCACATCTCCAGACCTTTTTGCTTTGAAGTAGGCCTCACTTAGTTGCTGAGGTTGGACTTAAACTCGTGATCCTCCTGCCTTAGTTTCCCAAGTCACTGAGATTACATGAGTTTATCACCACACCTGGCATCAAGTACCTTTAAGTGTTTATATCTGCCAAGTGGGAAAGTGCATCAAGATTAATTAATAAACTAGGCCCTTTCTTCTTCAAAATATGAACTGTTTTCAGTTGCCTTTTTAGGAGATGCTAAAGAA
>JAKELJ010001279.1:0-10211 GCA_025594165.1 Tamias sibiricus
TATATTACAATATGAAAAAATATAAGTGTGACATTTTTATGACATGAACATATATCTAATTGTGTGTGTGTGTGTGTGTGTGTGTGTGTGTGTGTGTGTGTGTACAAAGATCCAGCTATTTCTGTGCTTTGAGTTTAATGTGATATATTCATTTAATGTGGGTGGAATTACATGATAATATTGCTTGGACTGGATAACTAGGTCATAAAATTGCTGAAAATTTGAAACTGGCTTTTGTGGGACAATGTAAGAATGTGGAAGCTGTCCTACACTATTTTACAGATCCTGCTACCAGGATCTTGGGATTCATGACAACACTTGTGGTCCATCAATGCCTAGGGAATTCCAAGGACGGGTTCTCTTTACCATCTTAAGATGGGGACATGGAATTGTGCAGCTTTTGTACCCGATTCTCACACATGAAGTGAATGTTAGTGAAACACAGATTGTTCTGGAAGAAAGGGTCCTCAAGGGTGTGTTGACACCAAGTCACACCAAATAATTTTTTAAGAAAGGTGATTTTCATAGAATATTGAGGTATTTCTTTTTCTGTCACAGACAAAGGGAAAAATTTCTTCAAAATCGAGTACCTCTCTGATGGTGTCATAGCATTTTATAATATAAATGTAGATGGAGATGGCAAGGTTACGCATATGACTGTGGTTGGGGGTAAGTAAAATGATATTTATCCTCTGAAGCACAGCATAGTAATTTCTTTTTTCTTTATCTCTTTCTTTGTTTCTTTCTTTCTTTTTCATTTTTTTCTTCTCCTTTTCTTTTCTTTTTTTTTTTTTTTTTTTTTTTTTTTTTTGTGGTGCTGGGGATTAAACTCAGGGCCTTTGCATGTGAAGCAAGCACTCTACCAACTGAGCTACATCCCCAGCCCTTAATAATTTCTTCTATGTTTTCAGGAGAGAAGTATGAACATATATATTTTTCTGTACCAAGAGCTAGTACAAGGCTTGTACAAAAGCTAGTATTAGTACTAATACAGAAATGTGTTCCCATGTTAGAGTCCATTGTGTCAGCTGTACTGAGAGTTGGCCTTTCTGGAAATGAAGCGACACATTTCATATGGTGCTACAATCGAAATGCACTCCTAAAGGTTGCAAATATTTAAAGACTAAGGAGAAGATTTTCTTTCCTTTTCTTATTTTTATTTTTTTTATGCTGTGTCCTAGCAGAGATGAAGGTGCTAATATGCTGGGTGAAATGTTCAGGTCACTCCCAGCCCTCTTCTGCTATGGAGTATTAAATGAGTGGTCCAGAATACTGAAGAATAGATTCTAGAATGTAGGCACAGTTGAAATAAGAAGCCACAGCATAGATTAATTAACAAAGCTCAGGCCCTGGAGGTGTTCTGGAGAATATTAGGCAGAATTGAGTTCACACAATAAACTGTCTGTAATGTCCTCAGTAGTCCCAAGAATTACATAATGATATGATGTTCCATATGTGGAATACATCCATGTTCCCATGTCACTCAAAAGTGACCTGGAAGTCCTATTCATGAGAGCATGGAGATGGTGGGATCAACTGTTACACCAGGTGCCCCAGGGGATGCTTTCTAACAGAAATCTCTTCCATGTTTTCCCACACAAAACATAGCGAAGGAAGACAGTCTGAGTGAAGAGCAGCAGCAGAAGTTTGAAGAGCTGATGGTGGAAAAGAAGATTCCAAAGGAAAATATAAGAAATGTTATTGAAACTGGTAAACTCACTTTTGCTCTTCCTGTAGTATTCAGAAATGAACCAGAGGACAGGGAGCTTGATTCATATCTTCCATTTGCAAAATGAAAATCCTTAGACATTGAGCAACCCCAGTGATCTATATTTTTCCTTCCATCTCTTTCACAGACAACTGTCCTGCTGCCTGAGGATCTTACTTGATGAGCAGACACTTGAGGTTTGTTCTTCCTGACATTTTCTTCTGCTTGGTATTTTTTTCTCCTTATGATCTTTGGCATATGTATGAATGAGAGAAATGGTCTCTCTTGCATGGTGTTGAGATGAGTACATATGTTTAAAACATGGATCAAAGAATACTACCTTAGTTTTCATAGTTGGGTTCTTTAATTGGGAGACAGTGGGAGAACATTCTGTAAAACCATGGAAAATCGAATACTATTAACTTTGGTGAATTCCAGTGTGAATAAATTACCTTGTAGTTGCAAAATCTTCAATAACCTTAGAGCATATTTCTCAAAGGCTTACAGTTTTTGGATGTGGGGTATTAGGGATTGAACCCACAGACAGTCTACCACTGAGTTACATCTCCATCCCATCTTATTCTATATTTTGACTCAGTATCTAAGATGCAGAAGCTGGCCTTGAGCTTGAGAACCTCCTGCCTTAGCCTGCCGAGTGCCTGTGATTACAGGTGTCCATCATGGTTCCTGGCAAATACTTTTTAATGGCTTGCACACATCCACATGCACCTTAGAATCTCTCAAGCAAGAGGTGACCTTGCAAAAGCAGGCATTTCTATGAAAGCTTCCTCAGTAGAACCTACACGTGAATGCACAAGGTCCAGTGAAAGATTTGTGTGTGAGCTTTCCTGCCCTCCACGACCCATGAATGGAATTTTCTTTTTCATTGAAATGTTCCCCACTATCATGTCATTAACCTCAGCTTGATGACACCTTAATGTTTTCCTTTTGAATCCTACAGATCCTACTGAGATCAGGAATGTTTGCAACATCATCTTCTAAAGGACTTCAGAATCATTTACTTGAAGACAAAATACCTCCTTTCTTTAAATTATGATTTCTTGTTTTCTGGCATGGTGTAAATTATGTGTTATAGATTTCCTGTCTGTTCTATTTCTTACCAGCTGTTCCTGTATTCCTAATTAATTAAATAAATTTGATGTTATATGCACACATGTGTGTCTTTTAAAGTGTTTATTAGAATTCCAATGAACAGATATATCTACTCAAATGCACCTATTAAAAAGCAGTGTCTACAAGACAACAGGAGATAATTTTAGTTAAAAATGATTGAATAACTCTGAATGAGTCATGATTATAGAGCAAGGGATGAGCTGCATGATCACAGAAGTGAGAGGGTTATGGTTTAGCTGTCCCTCAAAACCTCACGTGGAAAATAATGCAAGGAAATTCAGAGGTGAATTGATTAGGTTATGAGAGATGTAAGTTTTTCAGTGCATTAACCTCCTGATATAGATTGTCTGGGTGTTACTTTGAGGCAGATGGGGTGTGGTTGGAGGAGGTAGGAGGTGGTTAACGGGCTGTGCCTTTGGGGTTTATATCCAGTCTCTGGTGAACAGTGCCCTCCCTGCTTCCTGGTGCCATGTACTGAGATGCTCTCCTCCTCCATGCCCTTCTGCCATGATGTTCTGCATCACCATGTGCCAGCGCCATGGAGTCAGCACATGGAATGAACCTCTGAAACCATGAGACCCAGATAAACTTCTCGTCTTCTAAAATTTTTCTAGTAAGGCATTGGGTCAACATAGTAAAAGAGTTGATAAAAACTGTGTTTTCTGATGCAATGATTTCTTTTTTTAAGGAGACATCACTTGAGAGGTCAGGATGCATGTCCAGACTGCTGGGGCCCGGGTGGGGGAAATGGTAGAGACTTATAGTATGTTATGCAAATCCCCTTCTGACGTGGATGTGTGTATGAGCTTCATTAGTTCTGTTCATTCAGTCTGTTCTCCTAATATCAGATGATAATCAAATCGTTATGTGTTTGAACTGCAGAAGATTCTACTGGGTGTTGGGGATGAGGTTTAGCAATGTCCTGAATGCTAAGATTTAGAGAGATCCCCACTGTTCCCTAGAGGATTTTCCCTCATATTTCCTAGAACTATGGTTCTTAGTCATCAATGTGGAAGAGACAGGTGAGATCTGATATGGGCCAAGGCAGAACAACAGCACCAAGTAAAGTTGCCATTTGACAACTTGTACACATCATTCTCAAAGTCTAAAGACTGCAGAGGGTCTCAATATGGCCAAAGAACAATCATCAGAAGGTCCTGGCATACAGTAATCATCCCTTTTGAGGTGGACAAAATGCCAGTGACCAGGAAAAAGAAATTGTACTTTTGAGGAGACCAAACTAATTGCTTGCAAATGATTAAAAAGAAAAGATGTCTCTCCCTAAGACAGATGCCTTGTAGTAGAAGGGTGGTGAGTAGTGCCACAAGTAGATGAGAACTGTCAGAAGAGACACTGCTCCACAGCTTCCTATGCCTGCAGACAGATTCCTGCGTATTTGGAATCCTAGGTGCAAGGTCAGGTGATGTGAATCTAGGAAACAGAGAGGAGGGCAGGAATCAGCCATGGCTAGATGTAAAGTCTCTGAGCTCTGGATTCATGTTCAGCAGACATCAGAATCCGTGGGCATGACCTCTGCTTTATTTTATTACACATCCTTAAAGTTAACTGAACAATGAGCATGGAGTTCTGACCTCTGCTGACTCAGGATCCCCACTGTCACCATCCTATTCTTTATAGTCTTTGAAACATTAGCCAGAGTGATCAGGCAAGAAAATGAAATCAAAGATGCAAGTAGGAAAAGAAGAAGCTCAATTATTTCTGATTACTGATGGTATTATCATATTTAGAAGATGCAAAATCTCCCCCAGAAGACTTGTAGAGTTTATTAATTTATCAAAGAAGAAAGATACAAGATCAATACATATCAACTAATAGTTCAACATATATCAACCAATACTGCCACGAAGATTCAGCAGGCAAATAAATTTGGAAAACCATCATACTCTTAATTACCACAAAAATTAAACACTTGGGAATTATCTAAGCAATTAGGTTGAAGAGATACACAATGAAACTCACAGAACACTGAAGAAAGAAATTGATGAAACTGTTGAAAATGAAAGACATCTCATGTTCATCGTTAGGCAGAATTAATATTGTAAAAATGTCCAATTGACTAAAAGCAATGCACAGATTCAAAGCATTACCCATGAAAATAACAAGGGCATTTATCACATCATTGAAAAAAAATTTCTTAAATGCATTTGTAAGAATAAGAGACCCAAAGCAGAGAAAGAATTAATAAGCAAGGTTATCCAAGTAGGAGGCACCAAAACACCTGTTCTGAAAGCATGCTACAGAGCTGTAGAAACACAAGAGCATGTGAATTCCACCCAAATGAGCATGAAGACCAAAGAAATAGAATAGAACTCACTTATAAAAATTCACATGAGTATAGCCATATGATGTTTGACATGTTGCCAAAAATATACTCTTGGGGAAGACAGACTTTTTAACAAATGTTGCAGGGTAAACTGGAAAGCTACTTGTAGAGAAAAAAATACGACCTTTATCCCTCACCCTGCACAAACCTCATATTGCAATGAATCAAAGATGTAGGTGTTAGACAAGAAAATTTAAAACTTCCAGGAGAAAACCAGGGTCAAAACTCCAACATCCAGGTGTATTTTATCCATTGTCAGGATCCTCACAGTTACCATTGGTGTAGATCCTATAGCAAGTTTCCTGATACTTTCAGAGTAATTGGCTGTGGTCGATTTTACATGGTTGGTGACCTGTGAGGAATTCCACTAGATAACTTGAATGAATGTGGATCCCAAATAAAAAAAAAAAAAAAAAGCATAATGAGTAAGTGGCAGGCACTTGTATTATTTTTTTGCCATGTCTTCTTAAATTTAAACCTAGACTTGTTTGAGAGTTGCCTTGTTAACTTCCATTCAAGGTATAGATGCCACCATCCTATTTGGATAGACTACAGGGTACAATATTGATTTTAGAAAGTAACTGTACACATTCTGATGCAGAGATTGGGAATGGACTTCTTATACTTCTTCTCCTATTTCAGCCATTGGGATCAAGTTGAAATAAATATGGATATCCTTGCAATACATGCACACTTTGTGCTTCTGCCTCTCATAAGGTCAAGGATCTTGCCTAACTTAAGCTTTGTTAACACTGATTTAAATATTTCAATATCAGAGTGTCCAGGACACCCCATCCCTGCCAAGGAGGACACACTGAGCAGAGAGGAGGTCTCAGGATCAACAATAATGGATTTATTGCCTCTTATGCCAAGACACCAATGCTATATAAAGTAGCATCAAACACAATCCCACATTGTCTCCAGTGCTCACCTACTCTGAGCTTCTTCAGAACAGAAGACAGATCTCATCAAGATGAAGACCTTTCTGCTAGCTCTCGGATTTTGTCTGATTTGTGCTTCATCCCAGTACAACCTGGCAGAGGTACCATGTTTGGGTTGATCTTGGGAGAGATGTCTCTTTTCTCTTCCTCTTTTTCTTTCTCTCTCTTTCTCTCTCTCTCTCCCCACATTTCTCAATTTTATGTGACGTGAGATTTTATGAGCATCTCAATCCATACACATCTGTATTCATTATATGATCCTACTCTGGTTAAGTATTTCAACTCTTTCTCTGAGTATCAGATTCCTCTGTATTTAAATAAATTTTTAAAAATTAATGTGCCATAGCATTACCTAATAGTCATCATATATTTGGTGATATTGTTTAGTTGTTTCAGAGTCTCTCAATTCCATGCACCCTGTGGGAATATGGGTCATTGTAAGTGCCTTTAATGAGGAAGTAGCTTAGATGATGGCTGGCTGAGAGCCAAGAGGAGGCATTTACTTGTTTACACCTGACCTTAATGAATTTGACTAAGAATCTTTCTGTGCTGCACCTGTACACATGTATGCTTAATGGGTGAAGAGTATTTAACCAGGCTGGGAGCATCAGAGAGAGAGAGAGAGAAAGGAGAGAAGAAGAAGCAAGAATAAAGAAACCACTCATTCTCAGTCTGCCTCTGATTTCTTTCCCGTGGTATCATTGCCTAAGGCGGCAAAAAGTGGTGGCCGCACGGGGAGTCAGCACGGCGGGTAAGTACTGAGGAACCTCGCAGGAGTCTCTAGTCAGAGCGGTTAAGGGCAAGGGAAAATGGCTTTGAAAATTTCAAAGATCTGAATTGTCAAGGCTATTGAAGATTTGTTAGAGATAGTTAGAGAATGCCATCTCTCAAGTAGACCTGGGATTCAGAAAAGTGTTACTGAGTCAGTTAGGGCCAGTGAGGGTAGTATTAGTAAGGAGGAATTAAGTGAAAGTGATCTTGAGAGAACAGTCTTCAATAAAATGAGCAAAAGGGAATTAAAAAGGACCAAGATAGAGGATCATCAAGTGGAGGAACCACTTGTGCCCTCTACTTCCCCATCAGATGAATCAATTGTAGAGACTATTAGGGGTCTTTTTAGGCGCTTGCGTGCCCTTGAGTGTCAAAAATTCACAGGAACTATGGGATCTGCCAGTGTTTGAAGATCAAAATGAACAAAGATACCATCAATATATAGATTTCAAAATTATAAAAAAAATTTAGAGAAGCAACAATGACATATGGGCCCAAAGCTCCTTTCACTATAAGTATGTTAGAATCTCTTAATACTTTGAATTTATCTCCTACAAATTGGAAAGGCTTATGTAAGGCAGTATTGAGTGGAGGACAGTATTTAGTTTGGAGGTCGCAATTTCAAGAGTTCTGTGTTGAAACAGCTCGAAGAATTGCGGTTGCAGAATTTCCAGATAGTAACATAGACATGTTAACTGGAGAAGGGCAATATGCTGATTTACAGGTTCAGATTCAGTACGATCCTGGAGTTTACGCTCAAATATACGCCACAGCTGTTAATGCATGGAAATCATTACAAGGATCTGGTGACTTACAGGGTAGCTTGTCTAAAGTAACTCAGGGACCCAATGAACCATATGCCGAATTTGTTGATCGTCTTTTACAGACAGCAAGTAGGGTTTTTGGAGATGTTGATCAAGCCATGCCATTAGTTGTTCAGCTGGCATATGAAAATGACAACAAATATTGTCAAGATGCTATCAGGCCTTGGAAATCTAAAAAGGACCTTTCTGTTTATATAAAGTTTTGCAGGGACATAAATGATGCATTTATTACAGGTAGTGTAATTGCAGCAGCCATGAGAGGTGCTTTCTCCTCTTAATTTTACAAGAAGAGCTTGACCTAAAAGTTAGTATCAGTATAGTCAACCAGGTTATTTTAGAAAACAATATCCCCAAAGAAGGCAAGAGACAATAGAAATAAAACCAAGCTCATTTCCTGCCCCAGGCCGCTGCCCCAGGTGTAAAAAAGGAAACCACTGGGCTAGTGAGTGCAGATCCCAAACTGATATTGATGATAACATTTTGTCTGACAATTCAAAAAATGGGGCACAGGGCCCAATGCCTGGGGGCCCACAAATATATGAGGCATTAGAGAAGGAGTATCCTCAAACATCTATCCAGATGATTCCTCGACACAATCCCTTTTACCCATTGACTCCCTTGTCAGAGGGACAAAAGGAAGTACAGGGCTGGACCTCTGTTCCACTGCCTGAATAGTGCTAACACCTGAGATGGGGATTCAACTGATTCCCACGGAGTCAGGGGACCTCTTCCCTTAGGGACTGTGGGACTTATCCTGGGGCGAAGTTCTAAAAGCTTATCCGGACTTCAAGTTACTCCAGGTGTGATAGATTCTGACTATCAAGGAGAAATCAAGATTATGCTCAGTTCACCTCGAGGCATTAGCTCTGTTAATCAAGGTGATAGAATTGCTCACCTGCTTCTTCTTCCCAGTCTACATGACTCATTTAAGTGTATGCCTCAAAATAGTAAGAATAGGGAATTTGGTTCCACTGGCTCAGGATCTGTGGCTTGCTGGGTTCAGGATTGTTCACAGAGGCCTATCTGCAAAATAAAAGTGCACGGAATGGAAATGGAAAAGTTGATTGACACTGGGGCTGACTCTTCTATTATTAACTTCCAACAATGGCCCAAATATTGGCCTTTACAGAAGGCTTCAACTAGTTTGAGAGGCTTAGGATATTCTGATAGCCCAGAACAAAGTGCAACAGTTTTAAAGTGGGAGGATGATGAAGGGCATCAAGGAACATTTCAGCCTTATGTTATGTCCAGCTTGCCAGTTACATTATGGTGAAGAGATATATTTAAAAAAAAAAAAAAATGGGAGTACATCTCGCAACCAAACCCATAGGTGTTACAAGTAAAAGCTGGAGTCTCATGGAAAAACAGGGATATATTCCAGGTAAAGGACTAGGAAAAAATTTACAAGGTGATCCTAACCCTATTGAGCTTAATGGAAATTGTCATCAAAAAGGTATAGGATATAGCCGGGCATGGTGGCGCATGCCTGTAATCCCAGCACTTTGGGAGGCTGAGGCAGGAGGATCGCAAGTTCAAAGCCAGCCTCAGCAATGGCGAGGCACTCAGCAACTCAGTGAGACCCTGTCTCTAAATAAAATACAAAAAAGGGCTGGGGATGTGGCCCAGTGGTCGAGTGCCCCTGAGTTCAATCCCTGGTACCACCGAAAAAAAAAAAAAAAAAAAAAAAAAAAAAAGGTATAGGATTTTTTTTTTAGGGGCCACTGAGAAAACAATTTTGAAAATACCATGGCTTTCTGATAAGCCAGTTTGGGTCCCTCAGTGGCCCCTATCTAGAGAGAAATTACAAGCGGCCCACTTACTAGTCCAAGAACAACTAGAGGCAGAACATATAGAACCTTCTACCTCTCCCTGGAATTCCCCATATTTGTGATTAGGAAAAAATCAGGAAAATGGCGATTGTTACATGATCTTAGAGAAATCAATAAAACTAGGCAAATTATGGGCTCTACCCAACCTGGGCTTCCTAATCCTATAGCTATTCCTAAAAATTTCCATCTTATAGCCATTGACATAAAAGATTGTCTTTTTTCCCCATTCCTTTACATCCTTTGGATGCCCCCAGGTTTACTTTTTCAGTTCCCTCTATTAATAATGATGGATCTTACCAAAGATTTCAGTGGAAAGTTTTACCCCAGGATATGGCTAATAGCCCCACTATGTGTCAAATTTATGTAGATAAAGTTATTCAGCCTATCAAGAACAAATACCCAGAGCTTATGTGTCTCCATTATATGGATGATGTTTTGCTTGCTCATCTTAATCAAGAAGTCTTATTCACCATATTTAGCGATATATCAGAAAACTTGAAATGATATGACTAAACATTGCTGAAGAAAAGGTTCAAACTAGATCTCCAATATTATATCTAGGATTCCAAATTATGGATACTTTTATTAGGCCTCAAAAAATCTTAATAAATAAGGAACATATAGCTACTCTTAATGATTTTCAAAAATTGCTAGGAGACA
>JAKELJ010001280.1:0-10211 GCA_025594165.1 Tamias sibiricus
CGATGTGAACTAAAGTGTTGTTCTGGCGTTTTATAAAGTTCTAGCATTAACATATAAGATTAACTCACAGGTGTTTTCAGGCATTTCGCCTGAATCAGGGTAAAACATCCAATAGACTGTAAAACCAAAACACCCCCTGATGGTGGGATGACCAAAACTTGGGAGACTTGAGGAGCCCATGAAGAATGTATTTTTTCAGATTCCATTGAAATACACAAAGAAACCTAGTGCCCGGAAGCTAAGAAACATGAAATTATTTCCAGTTCGCTAAAACGCTTTTCTTTGAGTTTGAAACTCTTTTGCTCATAGTGGAATTCATCTTTGTGATACATGAATCAGTACAGAAGCACAGTGTGCTCTTGTGACTGAAGTTCTTTTCGCGGGGCATTTTCAAATTTCTAGCATTAACCATTGAGAATTAAACTACAGGCGTTTTCAGTGAAATTCGCCTAATCAGGGTAAACAACCAATAGACTGTAAACAAAACACCCTTGAAGGTGGGATGAACCAACTTGCGGAGTCTTGAGGGGCACATGAGAGAATCTTTTTTCAGAGTTTCAATGAAATACACAAGAAAACCTAGTGCCCAGACGCTAAGAAACATGGAATTATTTTTAGTTCGCATAAACACGCTTTTCTGTGATTTGAAACTCTTTGTTTACCTAGTGAATCAGCTTTTGGGAGATACTATTGAACCAGGAAATAGCACGTGTGCCCATGTGAATCTAAGTGCTTTTCTGCATTTTCACAGTTCTAGCATTAACCAATGGAAGAATTAAACTAAACAAGGTCCTTTTTCAGTGAAATTCGCCTAAACAGGAAAACATCCAATAGGCTCTAAACAAAAAACCCGTGATGGTGGATTGACAAATTTGGGGAGCCCTGAGGTGCATGTCACAAGAGAAAAATCATTTTGGTCAGAGTACATTGAAATACACAAAGAAACCTAGTACCCTCACAGAAGCTAAGAAACATGGAATTATTTCCAGTTGGCTAAATCGCTTTTCTGTGAGTTTGAAACCTTTTGCTACCTTAATGATTCAGCTTTGAGATACTTAACCAGGACAGAAGCACAGTGTCTCTTGTGGTCCAGAAATGCTTTTCTCATTTTTCAAAGTTTCTAGTCATTAACCATTGAGGAATTAAACTACCAGCGTTTTCCCAGTGACATTCGCCTAATCAGGGTAAAACATCCAATAGGCTCTAAACAAAAAACCCCTGATAGTGGATTGACCACATTTGGGGACGCCATGAAGGGCACAAGAAAGGAAATCATTTTGTCAGATTTCTTTGAAATACACAAATAAACCTAGTATCCACAAGCTAAGAAACAAGGAATTATTTCCAGTTGGCTAAAACGCTTTTCTGGGAGTTTGAAACTCTTTTGCTACCTATTGATTCAGCTTTGAGAAACTTGAAACCAGGATAGAAGCACAGTGTGCCTTGTGATCTAAAGGTTGTTCTGCGTTTTTAAAGTTCTAAGCAATAACCATTGAGGATTTAAAAACTAACAGAGCCGTTATCAGTGAAATTCGCCTAATCAGGTAAAAACCAATAAGCTCTAAACAAAAAACCCGTATGGTGAGATGACCAAATTTGGGGAGCCGTTAGGGACACAAGAGAGAATCATTTTGTCAGAGTTTCATTCAAATACACAAGAAACCTAGTACCCACAAGCTAAGAAAACTTGGAATTATTTCCAGTTGGCTAAAACGAATTTCATGTGAGTTTGAAACTCTTTTGCTACCTAGTGATTCAGCTTTTGGAGATACTTGAACCAGGAGAGAAAGCATAGTGGCTCTTTGTGAACTAAAAGAGTTGTTCTGCGTTTTTAAAGTAAATTGCAATTAACCCATTACGCAAATTAAACTCACAGGCGTTTTCAGGCATTTTTGCCTAATCAGGGTAAACATCCAATAGACTGTAACAAAACACCCTTGATGGAGGGATGACCAAACCTGGGAGCCTTGAGAGGCACATGAAGAATCATTTTTCAGAGTTTCATTGAAAAACACAAAGAAACCTATGCCCAGAAAGCTAAGAAACATGGAATTAATTCCATTCGCTAAAACGCTTTTCTGGAGTTTGAAAACTCTTGTACCTAGTGATTCAGCTTTGAGATACTGACACCAGGAAAGAAGCACAGTGAGCCTTGTGATCTGACGTGCTTTCCTGCATTTTCAAAGTTCTAGCATTAAACCATTGAGGAATTAAAAACTAATAGGCGTTTTCAGTGAAATTCGCCTAAACAGGGTAAACATCCAATAGTCTCTAAACACAAAAACCCGTATCGTGGATGACAAATTTGGGGAGCCAAGAGGTGCACATGGAAGAATCATTTTGTCAGCGTTCATTGAAATACACAAGAACCTAGTACCCACAGAAGCTACGAAAACAAGGAATTATTTCCAGTTGGCTAAAACCCGCTTTTTCTGTGAGTTTGAAACTCCTTCCATACCTAGTGATTCAGCTTTGAGATACTTGAACCAGGACAAAAGCAAGTGTGCTTTTGTGATATGAAGGTGCTTTTCTGCATTTATCAAAGTTCTAGCTTTTAACAATTGAGGAATTAAACTACAAGGGCGTTTTCAACTGAAATACGCCTATCAGGGTAAACATCGAAAGGCTCTAAAACACAAAAAACTCCGGATGGTGGGATGACCAAATTTGGGGAGCCATGAGGGGTACAAGAGAGAATCTTTTGTCAAGTTTCATTGAAATACACAAAGAAACCTAGTAGCCAGAAGCTAAGAACATAGGAATTATTTCCAGTTGGCTAAAACGCTTTTCTGTGAGTTTAAACTCTTTTGCTACCTAATGATTCAGCTTTGAGATACTTGAGACCCGGACAGAAGCACATGTGCTCTAGTGAACTGAAATGCTTTTTCTGCATTTTCAAAGTTCTAGCCTTAACCATTATGGAGGAATTAAACTAAAGGCGTTTTTTCAGTGAAATAACGCCACTAATCAGGGTAAATATCCAATAGGCTCTAAACAAAAAACCCGTGGATGGTGTATTGACCTAATGCGGGGAGCCATGAGGGGCACATGAGAGAATCATTTTTGCCAGGTTTCATTGAAATATAACAAAGAAACCTAATACCCCACAAGTTAAGAAACATGGAATTATTTTCCATTTGGCGTAAAACGCGTTTCTGTAGGTTGAAACTCTTTTTGCACAGAGAGAAATCAGCTTTGAGAATACTTGAACCAGGAAAAGCACAGTGGGCTCTTGTGAACGAAAAGTGTTGTTCTGCCCGTTTTTAAGTTCTAGCATTAACCATTTAAGAATTAAACTCACAAGCATTTTCAGGCATTTTTCGCCTAATCAGGGTAAACATCCAATAGAGCTGTAAACAAAACACCCTTGAATGTGTGGGATGACCAAACTAGGGGGAGTCTTGAGGGGCACATGAGAGAATCATTTTTCAGTGTTTCATTGAAATACACAAAAGAAACTAGTGTCCAGAAGCTATGAAATATGGAATGAATTTCCAGTTCGGCAAAACAGCTTTTCTGTGAGTTTGAACTCGTTTGTTACCCTAAAGTGATTCAAGCTTTGAAATACTTGAACCAGAAGAAGCACAGTGTTGCTCTTGTGATCTGAATTCTTTTCTGCATTTTCAAAGTCATCCATACAACCATTGAGGAATTAAACGTAACAGGCGTTTTCAGTGAAATTCCGGCCTATACAGGGTAAACAACCAATAAGGCACTAACAAAAAACCCGTTATGGTGGGGATGACCAAAATTGGAGCCATGAGGGGCACAAGAAGAGAATCATTTTGTCAGAAGTTTTCATTGAAATACACCAAAGAAACGTATACCCACAACTAAAAAACAAAATTATTTCCCATTTGGCTAAAACGCTTTTTTTCTTGAAGTTTTGAAACCTTTTGGTACTATGAATCAGCTTTGAGATACTTGAACCATGGATAGAAGCACAGTGTTGCGCTTCTATTAAAGTGTTGGTTTCTGCATTTTAAAGTTCCTACCTTAACCATTTAAGAATTAAAAACCCGCCCTCACAGGCCGTTTTACAGCATTTTCGCCCAAGTCAGGTAAACATCCAATAGCACGTAAACAAAACACCCTTGTTGGTGGGATGAACCAAACTGGGGTACCGAGGGCACATGAGCGAATCCGTTCTTCAAGTTTTCATTGATATACACAAAGGAAACCTGCCCATAAGCTAAGAAACATGGAATTATTTCAAGCTGCTAAAATAGCCTTTGCTGGTGAGTTTGAAACTCCTTTTTGCTACCTAGCGATTCAGGTTTGAGATAATTGACAACCAGGACAGAAGCACAGTTGTGCCTTCTTGTGATATGAGTGCTATTCTGGCATTTTCAAAGTTCTAGCATTACCATTTGAGGAATTAAAAACTACAGGCGGTTTTTCAATTGAAAGAAATTCGCATCAATCGAGGTGTCATTTATCCAATAGGCTCTAAACTAAAAAAACTGTGATGGTTGGATTGACCAAATTTGGGGAGTCCCATGTAGGGGCACAATGATGAAAGAATTCCTTTTGTCAAGGGTGGTTTCATTGAATATAAACAAAGAAAACCTAGTACCCAGGAAAGCTGAGAATCATGGAATGCTATTTCCAAATGGCTTAAAACGTTGTTCTGTGAGTTTGAAACTCTTTTTTGTACTAGTTGATTTCAGCTTTGGAGATACTTGAACCAGGAGAGGAGCACAGTTGTATCTTTGTGAACTATATGGTTGTTCCCTGCTGTTGTAAAGTTCTAGCATTAAATCCATTTAAGAATTAAACTAACATCTGCAATTTTGTCAGCGATTTTCGTCCTAAATCAGGGTAAACATCCAGTAGGACTGTATAAACAAAACATTATTGATGAGAGAAAAATTTGTGTCGGTGGGGATTATGACCAAAACTTAGGTGCGAAGAAGCCTACGGAAGGGGGACATGATGGAGAATCATTGTTTGTCAGTAGTCTTTCATGTAGGACAAATTACACATTGAAGGAAACCTAGTTTGCCCAGAAGCTTATAAAACATGGAATTCATTTGTGCCTAGGTTCGCTAATAAACGCTTTTCTCGTCGGGAATGTTGAAATCGCGGGGATTTAGCCTAGGTGTGATTCAGCTTTGAGATAGACTTGAACCAGGACAGATAGCACAGTTGTTGCTGATTTGTGATCTGAAGAGCCGCTTCTGCAGATTTCAAAAGTATCTATTGCATTAAACCATTGTGAGGAATAATTGAAAACTACCAAAGGGTGTTTTCAGTGAACATTTCGCCTAATCAGGGTAAACATGTCAATGAAGGCCCTAAAAAAAAAACCCGAAATGGTGGATTGTACCAAAATTTAGGGAGCCATGGGGGGCACAAGAAGTGAATCATTTTGTCAGAGTTTCATTGGAGATATCTCACGCTCTCTAACAAGAGAAAACCCTAGTACCCACGGAGCTAAGAAACACGGAATTATTTCCAGTTGGCTCTTAAAACGCTTTTCTGGTGAGTGTGGTATAACTCTTTTGGCTTACATTGTAGGAAAAGATGCACTGATCCTATTGTGGATACTTGATACCAGGACATCGAGCACAGTGCACCTGTCTTGTGATCTGAATCTGTGTTTTATGCATTCTTTCAAAGTGTTCTAAGCGATTAACCATTGAGGGAATTATACTACAAGCGTTTTTCAGATGAAATTCAGCCTAATCGGGGTAAACACTCCAATGGGCTCTAAACAACAATAACACCGTGATGGCTGGATTGACCAAATTTGTTGGTGAGCCTATGAGGGGCACCAAGGAGAATGACTCCAGTTTGTCGAATTTCATTGAAATCCACATCAAAGAAAACATCAGTCATCCACAAGCTATAAGAAAACATGGAAATTATTTCCATGTTGGCGTAAAAGTCCTTTGCTGGTGGTTTCCACGACCCCAACACCCCCCCCCCCTCCCCCCCCCCCCCCTCCCCCCCCCGTTTTGCTACCTAAGTGAGTTCAGTCTGGTTGAGTATTACCTGAACACAGTGACCAGGAGCACAGAGTGCTCTTGTGATCTTGGAAAGTGCGTTTCTATGCTTTTTCAATTGGTTTTTTTTTAAGTATTCTAAGCATTAACCATTGAAGAATTAAACTATCAGAGCGTTTTACAGTTGTAGTAATTCGCTCGAATCAGGTAAACAATCGCAATAGTCTCTAAACAAAAAACAATACCCGTGATCGTGGGGGATGACCAAATTTGGGGAGCCATGAGGGGCACATGAGAGAATCATATTTTGTCTAGCGTATTCAGTGAAATACACTAAGTAAACCCTAGTTAGCACACAAAGCTTACGCAAACATGGAATTATTTCCTCAGTTGGCATAAATCGCTTTTCTGTGAGTGTTGAATACTCCTTTCCTACCTAGTGGAGTCAGGCTTGAGATTACTTGAACCAGGACAAAAAGCAGGAGTGGATTGACTCTTTGTGATCTGAAGTGCTTTTCTGCAATTTTCAAAGTTCTAGCTTTAAACCATTTGAGGAATTAAACTACAGGCGTTTTTGCACTGAAAATCTCGCCTAAATTCAGGGTAAACATTCGAATAGGCGTCTAAACAAAAAAACCAGCGTGATGGTGGCGGATGACCATTATTTTTGGGGGGGAGCCTAAATGAGGGGTACTTTAGTAGGATGAATCATTTTGTCAGAGATTCATTCGAAGAAATACACAAAAGAAACCTGGAGTAGCCCAGAAGGCTAAGAAACATGGGAATTATGCATTCCTCAGTTGGATAAATCGCTTGTTTCTGTGAGTTTGGAAAACTTCTTTTTTAGCTGAACCTAATGATTCCAGCTTTGTGAGACTACTTGGAAACCAGGTTCAGAAAGCACAGGTTGTGCTCTTTGTGATTCTGAAGTGCTTTTTTATGTTCATTTTTTCAATGTTCTGGGCTATTAACCAGGAAGATAATTAAACTACAGGCGATTTTCAGTGAAGTGATGAAATTCGCCTAATCAGGGGGTGAATTCATTCCAAGTGAGGCATCTAAACATGAAAAACCGGTGACTGGTGGAAATTGGACCCAAAATTGTGGGGAGCCTATGGGGGGGCCACATAGGGAGAATCAGTTTTGTCTGAGATTTCATTGAATATGACACAAGGCAAAACCTACTTCACCCAAAAGGACTAAAAACATGGAAGGCTTATTCCCATTCTTGGCTTGGGTAAATTGGCTTTTCTGTGAGGTTTGAAACTCGGTTTTGCTACCTAGTGATTCAACGCTTTTGAGGATACTTGAACAGGAGAGAAAGCAATCTGTGTGCCTTTCGTTGGTGAACGAACAAGTCTTGTACTTAGGTTGTCTTAAATGTTCTAGCCATTAACCCATTGAGGAATTTCAAACTCACAGGCACTGTCATTCGGCATTTTCGCCTAATCAGGGCTTAAAATTAGTCCAAATAGCGTGTTAAACGAAAAAACTCCTTGATGGTGGATTGAGCCAAAACTTGGGTAAACCCATGTAGGGGGCCACAAAATGAGAGGAATTCATTTTTGTCAGATGTTTCATATTGAAATTACCACAAAGGGATAAACCTAGTGTAACTGAAAGGCTTATTGAATTATGTGTAATTATTTCCAGTTCGCGAAGAACGCTTTGTGCTGTGGAGTGTTGAAACTTCTTTTGTTACCTAGTGGATGTCAGCTTTGAGATACTTGAACCTAAGAAAAGAGAGCAACAGTTGATGCTCTGTGTTCTGTTCTGAAGTTCTTTCTCGCATTTTCAGAGTTTCTAACCAATGTAAACCATTGAGGAAATTTAAACTAACAGGCGTTTTTTCAGTGATTTTCGCCACTACATTGGGTAAACATCCATTAGGCTCGTAAACAAAACACCCTTGTGGTTGGTGGGGATGACCAAATTTTGGGGAGCCATGAGGGAGCACATGAGAGAATCAATTTTGTGTCAGAGGTTTCTATTGGAAAATACACGAAAGGAAACCTTAGTTACCCAGAAGCTAAAATAGAGTATACTCATATGTATCATATAGTTTTTGCGGACATTTGGCTAATATAAGCGCTTTTCTGTGAGTTTGAAAAACTCGTTTCTTTGGTTAACGTAGTGATTCAGCTTTTGGAGGTTACTTTGAACCAGGAGAGAATGCACAGTGTGCTCTTGTGAATTCGAAGTGTTGTTGTCCTGCAATTTTTATGCCAGAGTATCTCAGCATTAACCATTGATAAGAATTACAACTACACAGGCATTTTCATGCCATTTTGCCTAATCAGAGTGAAACAATCCAATAGACTGTAAAAACAAAAAAAACCATGTTGGATGGGCATTGACCAAACTTGGGGAACCATGGGAGGGGCGACATGAAGCGAACGCAATTGATTTTTCAGTGTTTCATTGAAATTACACAAGGAAACCTAAGTACGCCAGAAGCTAAGAAAACATGGAATTAATGTCCTCTACGTTCGCTAAAACGCTTTTCTGTGGGGAAATTTTTGATTATCTCTTTTTGTCTACCTAGTGATTCCCAGCTTTTGAGATACTCTGAACTCAGGGGGACGTAGAAGCACAGGTGTGAGCTTTTGTGAACTAGAAGTGCTTGAGTTCTGGCATTTGGAAAAATGTTCTTAGGCATTAACCATTGAGGAATTAAAACTCACAGGCGTTTGTCAGTGAAAATGTCGGCCTTATTTGCAGGGTAGAACATACTCCAACAGGACCTGTAAACACAAAAAACACCTGGATGGTGGGATTGACTATTATTTTGGGGAGATCCATTGAGGGGGCTCACAATAGAGAATCAGTTTTGGTCTAGAAGAGGTTTCTCATTGAAATACACAAAGAAACCTGAGTACCCACAATCTAATAAACATGGATATTATTTTCCGGTTACGCTAAAGAATAAACGTGCTTTTCTGTGCAGTTGTGTGAAACTGTTTTTGCTACCTACGATTTTCAGCTTAAGACCGATTTACATTGAACCAGGAATCAGAAGCTCCACATCGTGTTGACTCTTGTGAATGCTGAAGTTCTAGTTCTGCATTGTTATCCAAAGTCTCTAGCAATTATACCATTTGAGGATAATATAAGCCTACAGGGCGTTTTCAGTGAAATTCGCCTAATTCAGGGTAAACAATCCATTAGGCTCTAAAAAAAAAAACTCCGTGATGGTGGTTTGACCAAAGATGTTGGGGTGAGCCATGGTGGGGAGCACAAGATTAGGAATCATTTTGTCAGAGTTTCGTTGAAATACAGAAGAAGTAAAAACGAGACAGATAATCTCAGAGTACCCAACAAGTAAGAAACATGGATATTATTACAGATGGCTAAAACGGCTTCTCTGATGTAGTTTGAAAAAAATCTCTTTTGCGTAACTATAGTGATTCATTTTGAGAGATTTGAACCAGGACAGCAAGCACAGTGATTATGCTCTTGTGAACTAAAGTGACTTGTTGTGCGTTTTTAAGAAGTTCTATAGTATTTCAATACCATTTAAGAATTTAAACTCTACAGGTGTTTTCAGGCTTTTTTGTTATTTTCGCAATTGCTATTATGGGGAGTAATATAATATAAAATATCCAGTTGACTGTAAACATAACACCCTTGTTGGGTGGGTATGGGACCAAACTTGGGGAGCCCTTGTGGGCACATGAAAAGAGGATAATCATTTCTTCAGAAATGTTTCATTGAAATTAACACAAAAAAACCCTAGTGCCCAGAAGCTAAGAAACATGAGATTATTTCCAGTTCGCTAAAACCTTTTCTGAGATTTTAGAAACTCTTTTGTTACCTAGTTGATTCAGTTTTGAGATCCTTGAACCAGGAAAGAAGCACAGTGTGCTCTTGTGATCAGAAGTTCTTATTCTGCATTTTCAAAGTTCTAGCATTAACCAATGAGGAATTATACTAACAGGCGTTTTCAGTGAAATTCGCCTATCAGGGTAAACCTCCAATAAGCTCTACACAAGAAAACCGGTGATGGTGAGAAGACACAAAATTTGGGGAGCCATGAGGGGCACAAGAGAGAATCAATTGTCAGAGTTTCATTGAACATACACAAAAACCTAGTACCCACAAGCTAAAAAACAAGAATAATTCCATTTGGCTAAAATGCTTTTTTTCTGTGAGTTTTTGAAACTCTTTTGTACCTAGTGATTCAGCTTATGAGATACTTGAACCAGAGAGAAGCACAGTGTGCTCTTGTGAACTAAAGTGTTGTTCTGCGTTTTTAAAGTTCTA
>JAKELJ010001281.1:0-10192 GCA_025594165.1 Tamias sibiricus
ATTTCATGATTCTTACCTTCTGGGCACTAGGTTTCTATGTGTATTTCAATGTAACTCTGAAAAATATGATTCTCTTCATGTGCCTCTCAATGCTCCCAAGATTGGTCATCCACCTTCAAGGGTGTTTTTTTTTTACTGTTATGGATGTTTACCCTGATTAGGCGAATTTGCCTGAAAACGCCTGTGAGTTTAATTCTTAAATGGTGAATGTAGAACTTTAAAAATGCAGAACAACACTATAGTTGACAAGGACCACACTGTGCTTCTGTGCCGGGTTAAAGTATCTCAAATCTGAATCACTAGGTTAGCAATAGATTTCAAATCACAGAAAAGCTTTTTAGCCAACTGGATTTTCTTCCATGTTTCTTAGCTTCTTGGGTACTAGGTTTCTTTGTGTATTTCTATGACAATAACTACTGACAAAATGTGTCTCTCTTGTATCCCTCATGGCTCCCCAAATTTGGTTCAATCCACCATCAAGGGTTTTTTGTTTAGTGCCTATTGGTGTTTACCTGATTAGGGAATTTCACTGGATAAGCCTGTAGTTTAATTCCTCCATGGTTAATGATAGAACTTTGATAAATGCAGAAAACCATTCAGATACAGAGCCACACTGAGCTCCTGTCCGGTTCCAAGTATCTCTAAGCTGAATACATAGGTAGCAAAAGAGTTTCAAACTCTCATAAGCTTTTTTTAGCCTAATGGAATTTCTTCACTGGTTCTTAGCTCTGGGATAATAGGTTTCCTTGTGTTATTTCAATGAATTCTGACAAAATGATTCTCTCTTGTGCCCCTCATCGGCTCCCCAAATTTTGGTTTCATCCACGATCTAGAGGTTTTTTTTTTTTTTAGAGCCTTGGATGTTTATCCTGATTAGGCCGAAATTTCACTGAAATCGCTGTCCCTGTTAGTTTTTTTCCTCAGTGGTTAATGTAGTACTTTGGAAAATGCTGAAAAGCAACTTCAGAATCAAAGAGCTCTCTGTGCGTCTTTCTGGTTCAAGTTTCTCAAAGCTGAATCACTAGGTAACAAAAGAGTTCAATCTCACAGAAATGCGTTTTAGCGGAACTGGAAATAATTCATTTTTCTTAGCTCTGAGCACTAGGTTTCTTTGTGATTCAATGAAACTTGACAAAATGATTCCCTCTGGGCCCTCTAGGCTCCCCAAGTTTTGGTCTTCCCACCATCAAGTGGGGTTTTCTTTCACAGAGTCTATTGATTTTTAACCCTGTTAGGCGATAAATTGCCTGAAAACCCTGTGAGTTTAATTCTTAAACTGGTTACATGCTAGAACTTTAAAAATCAGAAATACACTTTAGTTCACAAGGAGCACCACTGTTCTTCTGTGCTGGTTCATGTATCTCAATGCTGGAATCTCTAGGTAGCAATAGAGTTCAAACTCACAGAATAGCGTTTTAGCCAACTGGTATTAATAATTTTCGCATGTTTCTTAAGCTTGTGGGTACTAGGTATTCTTTGTGTCTTTAATGAAACTCTGATAAAATGATTCGCTATTGTGCCCTCATGGCTCCACAAATTTGGGATCCCGACGATCACGGGTTTTTTTTTTTTTTAGAGCCTATTGGTTGTTTACCCTGATTAGGGAATCGAATTCACTGAAAACTGTGTTAGTTTATTTCCTCATTGGTTAAAATGCTAGAACATTGAAAAATGCAGGATATCAAGTCAGATCACAGAGCACACTGTGCTTCCTTCTCCTGGTTCAAGTATCTCAAAGCTGAATCACTAGTAGCAAAAGAAGTTTCAAACTCACAGAAAAGCTTTTTAGGCCAACTGGAAATACTTCCATGTTTCTTAGCTTCTGGAACTAGGTTTCCTTGTGTATTTCAATGAAACTCTGTCAAAATGATTCTCTTCTTGTGCCCCTCATGGCTCCCCAAATTTGGTCATCCCATGATCACGGGAGTTTATTTTTTAGAGCCTATGGATGTTTATCCTGATTAGGCGAATTTCACTGAAAACGCCTGTTTAGTTTAATCCTCAGTGGTTAATAGCAAGAACTATTGAAAATGCAGAAAAGCACTTCAGATCACAAGAGGGGCACCTGTGCGTCTTTTCCCTGGTTCAAGTATCCAAAGCTGAATCACTAGGTACCAAAAGAGTTTCAAACTCACAGAAAAGCGTTTTAAAAGCGAACTGGAATATTTTCCATTTTTTCTAGCTTCTGAGCACTAGGTTTCCCTTTGGTAGTTCAATGAAACTCTGACAAAATGAATCCCTCATGTGCCCCCTTAAGGCTCCCCAAGTTTGGTCCAACCCACCATCCAAGTGATGTTGTTTTTTTTACAGTCCTATTGGATATTTACCCTGATTAGCGAAAATGCCTGAAAACGCCTGTGAGATTAATTCTTAAATGGTTAATAGCTAGAACTTTAAAAACGCAGAACAACACTTTAGAGTTCACAAGAGCACCTGTTCTTCTGTGCTGGTTCAAGTAATCTCAAAGCTGAATCACTAGTAGCAAAAAGAGGAATCAAACTCACCGAAATAAAGCCGTTTTAGCCAACTGGCAATAATTCCATGTTTCGGAGCTTGTGGGGTACTAGGTGTCTTTGTGTATTTTCAATGAAACTTGACAAAATGATTCTATCTTGTGCCCCTCATGGCTCCCCCAAATGTGGTCAATCCACCATCAGGGGTTTTTTGTTTAGAGCCTAATGGATGTTTACCTGATAGGCGAAATTTCACTGAAAACGCCCGTTAGTTAATTCTCAATGGTTTAATGCTGAAACTTTGAAAATGCGAAAAGCGTTCAGATCAAAAAGAGCACACTGTGCTTTTGTCTGGTTCAAGTATCTTCAAAGCTGAATCACTAGGTAGCAAAAAAAGTTTCAAACCACCGAAAGAGATTTAGCAACTGGAAATACTTCCATGTTTCTTAGTTGTGGGTACTAGGTTTCTTTGTGTTATTTCAATTGAAAACTCTGACAATAATTGATTCTCTCTAGTGCCCCTCATGGATTCCCCACATTTGGTCAATCCACCATCACGGGTTTTTTGTTTTAGTGCCTATTGGATGTTTATCCCCTGGATGATTAGAGTGAAAAATTACACTGAAAAAAACGCTTCTGTAGTTTAATTCCCTCCCATTGGTTAAATGGCTTGAATCTGTGGAAAATGCATGAAAAGCACTTGAGTATCACAAGGAGCCACTGTGCTTATGTCCTGGTTCAAGTATCTCAAAGCTGATTTCACTAGGGATAGTGCAAAAGAGTTTCAAACTCACAGGAAAGTGTGTTTAGCGAACTGGAAATAAATCTCAATGTTTCTTTAGCTTCTGGGCACTTGGTTTATTTGTGGTATTTTCAATGAAAACTCTGAAGAAGAAATGATTCTCTCATGTGCCCCTCAAGTCTCCCCAAGTTTGGTGTAATCCCCAACATTAAGGGGTGTTTGTTTACTGTCTATTGGATATTTACCCTGATTAGGCGTAAATGCCTGAAATACGCCTGTTGAGTTTAATTTCTTAAAATGGTTTAGTGCTAGAACTTTTAAAACGCAGAACACCACCTTTAGTTCACAAGAGCACACTGGTTCAAGTATCTCCAAGCGCATCACTAGGTAACTAAAGGAGTTTCAAACTCACAGAAAAGTGTTCTTTAGGCAACTGGAACTAAATCCATTGTTTCTTAGTTGTGGGCACTCAGGTATCTCTGTGTAGTTCATAATGGAACTCTGACAAAACGATTTCTCTCTTGTGCCCCCTCATGGCTCCCCAAATTGGGTCTTTCCACCCATCACGGGGTTTTTTTTTGTTTAGAGCCTATTGGATGTTTACCCTGATTAGGCGAATTACACTGAAAACGGCTGTTTAGTTTAATTCCTCAATGGTTAATGCTAGAACATTGAAAAATGCAGAAAATCACTTCAGATCACAAAGAGCACCACTGTGCTTTTTCTTTCCTGGTTCAAGTATCTCAAAGCTGAATCACTAGGTAACAAAAAGAGTTTCAACAAACATCACAGAAAAGCGTTTTAGCGAACTGGAAATAATTCCATGTTTCTTAGCTTGTGGGTACTAGGTTTCTTCATGTATTTCAATGAAACTCTGAAAAAATGATTCTCTGATGTGCCCCTCAAGGCTCCCCAAGTTGGTCATCCCACCATCAAGGGTTTTTTTGTTTAGAGCGTATATTGGATGTTTACCTGATTAGGCGAATTTCACTGAAAACACCTGTAATTTAATTCCTCAATGGTTAATTCTAGAACTTTGAAAATGCAGAAGAGCATTTCAGTCACAAGAGCGCACTGTGCTTCTGTCCTGGTTCAAGTATCGCAAAGCTGAATCACTAGGTAGCAAAAGAGTTTCAAACTCACAGAAAAGCGATTTAGCCAACTGGAAATAATTCCATGTTTCTTAGCTTGTGGGTACTAGGTTTCTTTGTGTATTTCAATGAACTCTGACAAAATGATTCTCTCTTGTGCCCCTCATGGCTCCCCAAATTTGGTCAACCCAACATCAAGGGGTTTTTTGTTTAGAGCCTATTGGATGTTTACCCTGATTTAAGCGAATTTCACTGAAAAACGCCTGTAGTTTAATTCTCACCAATGGTTAATGCTAGAACTTTGAAAATGCAGAAAAGAAAGCACTTCAGATCACAAAAGAGAACACTCTGCTTCTGTCCTGGTTCAAGTATCTCAAACTTGAATCACTGGGTAGCAAAAAGAGTTTCAAACTCACAGAAAAGCGTCTTTAGCGAACTGGAAATAATTCCATGTTTCTTACGCTTCTTGGCACTAGGTTTCTTTGTGTATTTCAATGAAACTCTGAAAAAATGATTCTCCATCATGAGCCCCCCAGGCTCCCCAAGTTTGGTCATCCCACCATCATGGGGTGTTTTGTTTTACAGTCTATTGGATGTTTACCCTGATTAGGTGAAAAAATGCCTGAAAACACGCTGTGAGTTAATTACTTAAATGGTTAAATATAGACGTTTTAAAATGCAGAACAACACTTTAGTTCACAAGAGCACACTGTGCTCCTCTCCTGGTTCAAGTATCTCAAAGTTGAATCACTAGGTAGCAAAAGAGTTTCAAACTCACGAACAGCGTTTTAGCCAACTGGAAATAATTCCTTTTTTCTTATCTTGTGGGGTAATAGGTTTCTTTGTGTATTTTTCAATGAAACTGTGACAAAATGATTCTCTCTTGTGCCCCTCATGGCTCCCCAAATTTGGTCAACTTCCGACCATCACGCGGTTTTTTGTTTAGAGCCTATTGGATGTTTACACTGATTAGGCGAATTTCACTGAAAACGCCTGTAGTTTAATTCCTCAATGGTTAATGCTAGAACTTTGAAAATGCAGAAAAGCACTTCAGATCACAAGAGCCCACTGTGCTTCTGTCCTGGTTCAAGTATCTCAAAGCTGAATCACGAGGTATCAAAAGTGTTTCAAACTCACAAGAAAAAGCGATTTAGCCAACTGGAAATAATTCCATGTTTCTTAGCTTTCTGGATGATACTAGGTTTCTTAGTGTATTTCAATGAAACTCTGTCAAAATGATTTCTGTGTTGTGCCCCTCATGGCTCCCCAAATTTGGTCATCCCACCATCACGGGTTTTTTATTTAGAGCCTATTTGGATATTAACCCTAATTAGGCGAATTTCACTGAAAACGCCTGTTAGTTTTTAATTCCCTCAATGGTTAATCCTAGAACTTTGAAAATGCAGAAAAGTTCTTCAGATCACAAGAGCACACTGTGCTTTCTTTCCTGCTTCAAGTATCTCAAAGCTGAATCACGAGGTAACAAAAAGAGTTTTCAAACTCACAGAAAAGCGTTTTAGGCAAACTGGCAAATAATTCCATGTTTTCTTAGCTTCTGGGCACAGGTTTCTTTGTGTATTTCAATGAAACTCTGAAAAAAATGATTCTCTCATGTGCCCCTCAAGGCTCCCCAAGTTTGGTCATCCCACCAATCTAAGGGTGTTTTGTTTACAGTCTATTGGATCTTTACCCTGATTAGGCGAAAATGCCTGAAAACGCCTGTGATGTTTAATTCTTAAATGGTTAATGCTAGAATTTTAAAAACGCAGAACAAACCACTTTAGTTCACAAGAGCACACTGTGCTTCTCTCCTGTTTCAAGTATCTCAAAGTGAATCTTCTCGGTAGCAAAAGAGTTTCAAACTCCCAAGAAAAAGCAATTTTAGCCAACTGGAAATACATTCCATGTTTCTTAGCTTGTGGGGTACTAGGATTCTTTGTGTATTTCAATGAAACTCTGATAAAATGATTCTCTCTTGTGCCCCCTCATGGCTCCCCAAATTTAGTCAATCCACCATCAAGGGTTTTGTGTTTAGAGCCTATTGGATGTTTACCCTGACTTAGGCGAATTTCACTGAAAACGCCCTGTTAGTTTAATTCCTCAATGGTTAAGGCTAGAACTTTGAAATGCAGAGAAAGCACTTTAGATCACAAGAGCACACTGTGCTTCTTTCCTGGTTCAAGTATCTCAAAGCTGAATCACTAGGTAGCGAAAGAGTTTCAAACTCACAGAAAAGCGTTTTTAGCAAACTGGAAATAATTTCATAATTCTTTACCTTCTGGGCACTAGGTTTCAATGTGTATTTCAATGAAACTCTGAAAAAAATGATTCTCTCATGTGCCCCTCAATGCTCCCCAAGATTGGTCATCCAACCTTCAAGGGTGTTTTTTTTTTTTTACAGTCTATTGGATGTTTACCCTGATTAGGCGAAATGCCTGAAAACGCCTGTGAGTTTAATTCTTAAATGGTTAATGCTAGAACTTTAAAATGCAGAACATCACTTTAGTTCACAAGAGCAACACTGTGCTTCTGTCCTGTTCAAGTATCTCAAAACTGAATCACAAGGTAGCAAAAGAGTTTCAAACTCACAGAAAAGCTTTTTAGCCAACTGGAAATAATTCCATGTTTCTTACCTTGTGGGTACTAGGTTTCTTTGTGTATTTCAATGAAACTCTGACAAAATGATTCTCTCTTGAGCTCCTCATGGCTCCCCAAATTTGGTCAATCCACCATCAAGGTTTTTTGTTTAGAGCCTATTGGATGTTTACCCTGATTAGGCGAATTTCACTGAAAACGCCTGTAGTTTAATTCCTCAATGGTTAATGCTAGAACTTTGAAAATGCAGAAAACCACTTCAGATCACAAGAGGCACACTGAGTCCTGTCCTGGTTCAGGAGTATCTCAAAGCTGAATCACTAGGTAGCAAAAGAGTTTCAAACTCACAGAAATGTGATTTAGCCAAATGGAAATAATTCCACGTTTCTTAGCTTCTGGGAACTAGGTTTCCTTGTGTATTTCAATGAAACTCTGACAAAATGATTCTCTCTTGTGCCCCTCATGGCTCCCCAAATTTGGTCATCCCACGATCACGTTTTTTTTTTTAGAGCTTATTGGATGTTTACCCTGATTAGGTGAATTTCACTGAAAATGCCTGTTAGTTTAAATTCCTCAATGGTTAAGGCTAGAAACCTTTAAAAATGTAGAAAAGCACTTCAGATCACAAGAGCACACTGTGGGCTTCTTTCCTGGTTCAAGTATCTCAAAGCTGAATCACTAGGTAAACAAAAGAGTTTCAAACTCACAGAAAAGCCTTTTAGCGAAACTGGAAATAATTCCATGTTTCTTAGCTTCTGGGCACTAGGTTTCTACGTGTATTTCAATGAAAATTTCTGAAAAAAAAAATGATTCTCCTCATGGGCCCTCAATGCTCCCCAAGTTTGGTCATCCCAACATCAAGGGTGTTTTGTTTACAGTCTATTGGATGTTTTCCTGATTAGGCGAAAATGCCTGAAAATGCCTGTTGAGTTTAATTCTTAAATGGTTAATTACTAGAACTTTAAAAACGCAGAAACAACACTTTAGTTCAAAAGAGCACACTGTGCTTCTCTCCTGGTTCAAGTATCTCAAAGCTGAATCACTAGGTAGCAAAAGAGTTTCAAAACTCACAGAAAAGCGTTTTAGCCAACTGGAAATAATTCCATGTTTCTTAGCTGGAGGGTACTAGTTTTGTTTGTGAATTTCAATGAAACTCTGACAAAATGATTCTCTCTTGTGCCCCTCAATGCTCCCCAAGTTTGGTCATCCCACCATCAAGGGTGTTATGTTTACAATCTATTGGATTGTTTTACCCTGATTAGGCGAAAATGCCTGAAAACGCCTGTGAGTTTAATTCTTAAATGGTTTAATGCATAGAACTTTAAAAATGCAGAACAACACTTTATTTCACAAGAGCACACTGTGCTTCTATCCTGGTTCAAGTATCTCAAAGCTGAATCACTAAGTAGTCAAAGAGTTTCAAACTCACAGAAAAGCGTTTTAGCCAACTGGAAATAATTCTATGTTTCTTAGCCTGTGGGTACTAGGTTTCTTTGTGTATTTCAATGAAACTCTGATAAAATGATTCTCTCTTGTGCCCCTCATAGGATTCCCCAAGTTTGGTCAATCCACCATCATCGGGTTTTTTGTTTAGAGCCTATTTGGATATTTACCCTGATTTAGGCGAATTTCACACTTGAAAAAACGCCTGTAGTTTAATTCCTCAATTGGTTAAGGCAAGAACTTTGAAAATGCAGAAAACCACTTCAGATCACAAGAGCACACTGTGCTCAGTCCTGATTCAAGTATCTCAAAGCTGAACTCACTAGGTAGCAAAAGAGTTTCAAACTCACAGAAAAGCGATTTAGCCTACTGGAAATAATTCCATGTTTCTTAGCTTCTGGGAACTTGGTTTCTTTGTGTATTTGCAATGAAACTCTGACAAAATGATTCTCTTCATGTGCCCCTCATGGCTCTCCCCTAATTTGGTCATTCCCACAATCACGGGTTTTTTGTATAGAGCCTATTGGATGTTGACCCTGATTAGGCGAATTTTCAGCATGAAAACGCTCTGTTATTTTAATTCCTCAATGGTTAATGCGAGAACTTTGAAAATGCAGAAAAGCACTTCAGATCACAAGAGCACACTGTGCTTCTTTCCTGGTTCAAGTATCTCAAAGCGGCAATCACTATCGGTAAACACAAAGAGTTTCAACCTCACAGAAAAGCGTTTTTTAGCGAACTGGAAATTAATTTCTATGTTTCTTAGCCTGTGGGTACTAGGTTTATTTGTGTTATTTCAATGAAAAATCTGACCAAAATGAATTCTCTCTTGTGCCCCTCATGGCTCCCCAAGGTTTGGTCAATCCACCATCATCGGGTTTTTTGTTTAGTGCCTATTGGATATTTACCCTGAGTAGGCGAATTTCACTGAAAATCGCCTGTAGTTTTCATGCCTCAATGGTTAAGGCTAGAACTTTGAAAATGCAGAAAATGCACTTCAGATCCACAAGAGCACACTGGGCCTTCTTTCCTGGGTTCAAGTATCTCAAAGCTGGAAGCACTATGGTAAACAAAAGAGTGTTCAATACTCACAGGAAAAAGCGTTATAGCGAACTTGGAAATAATTTCCATGTTTCTTAGATTCTGGGCACAATGTTTCTTTGTGTATTTGAATGTAAACTCTGGAAAAAATGATTTCTCTCAAGTTGCCCCTCATCGGCTCCCCATGTTTGGTCATCCCCACCATCCAGGGTGTGTTTTGTTTACCAGTTCTATTGAATTTGTACCCACTGATTAGGCGAAAATGCATGAGAACCGGCCTGTGAGTTTAATTCTTAAAAATGGTTAATGCTAGAACTTTAAAAGACGCCGAACAACACTGTAGTTCACAAGAGGCACACTGTGCTCTCTGTCCTGGTTCATGTATCTCAAAGCTGCATCACTAGGTAGCCAAAAGAGTTACTAACTAACAGAAAGCGTTTTTAGCCAACTGGAAAATAATTCCATGTTTCTTAGCTTGTGGGTTCTAGGATTCTTTGTGTATTCTCAAAGAAACTCAGATAAAATGATTCTCTCCTGTGCCCCTCAGGGCTCCCCAAATTTAGTCAATCCACCATCACGGGTTTTTGTGTTTTGAGCAATTGGATGTTTTACCCTGATTAGGCGAATTTCATTGAAAACGTCTGTTAGTTTAATTCTCAATGGTTAAAGGCTAGACACTTTGGAAAATGGGCCAGAAAAGCACTTCAGATAACAGGAGCACACTCT
The DNA here is from genome assembly GCA_025594165.1 of Tamias sibiricus. Lineage (NCBI taxonomy): Eukaryota > Metazoa > Chordata > Mammalia > Rodentia > Sciuridae > Tamias > Tamias sibiricus. The sequence continues at coordinate 10,092 of JAKELJ010001281.1, forward strand.
GCTTCTTTCCTGGTTCCTAGTATCTCAAAGCTGAATCACTAGGAACAAAAGAGTGTCAAACTCCAGAAAAGCGTTTAGCAAAAACTGGAAATAATTCCATG
>JAKELJ010001282.1:0-10186 GCA_025594165.1 Tamias sibiricus
CTTCCTAAATCTTTTCTCCAACATTTCCTCTGCTGTGGGTGTTGGCAGAGTCAGCTATTGGAGTGCTGTGGGCTATGTGGTTTGTCCCCTTGCTTTTCCATGCTGCTGTATGTCTACCCATCTTCTGTGTTGATTATCTCCTCTGCTTTGATGCAAGGAATTATTTACTGAGCTTCTTTCCCTTAGAGCCCAGGGATGGGTGGATATCTAGCTACTGATACTGTCATTCAATGTGCATCCTCAGCTGTTCCAAGGATCAGCACAATTTTGAGAAAAAGATACTAAACTCTGTTAACTAGAGTCACTTCTAAAATAATGAGAAAAGCACAGTGTAGTAAATGCACAGCCAGTAAACACGATTTATTGTTGACATTTGTAAGTATTGGGTACTGTATGTCATTGTATGACCCTGCTGTTAGGTAAGCAGCAGCACAGAAGGCTTGTTCACAAAAGCATCACCACAAATGCATGAGGAATGTCACATAGCAGTGCTTCGAGGCCTGTCATGTCACAAGGCAACAGGACTTACCAGCTCTGTTGTGATCTCACACGCACGCCAGCTGTTGCTGATGCACTACAGCACGCCCTGGGTGCACATCAGAATCCCCACCACAGGGTGCAGGGGGTGCCCTGGGCCATGCCCAGACCCTGACTGCTGCCCAGTGTCTCTCTCTCCCCCCAGGTGCTGTGCGCCATCATCGCGGGCGCCCTGCACTACCTCTACCTGGCCTCCTTCACCTGGATGCTGCTGGAGGGGCTGTTCCCTCTTCCTCACTGCGCAGAACCTCACCGTGCTCAGTTACTCCAGCAGACACAGGCTCACGAGGAGGCTCATGTTCCCTGTGGGCTACGGAGTCCCGGCTGCCATCGTGGCTGTGTCTGCAGCCTCCAGACCTCACCTGTATGGGACCCCTGCTCGGTAAATGTGGTTCCACTTGTCCTTCTCCTCTTGAGCATTTCCGTGGCCATCAGGAACCAAAGGAGCATTTTGAGTATTTCAGACCTTAAGGTGGAGAAGCATCACTAACTGGTAACCCCTAGGACATCTTTCCTGTGGATAATTATAATAAGGATTAATTAATTAACTAAATCTCTGTCCTAGAAATAACAAAGAAAGAAAAAAAAAAAAAGAAATGCGTAGGACTCTTTTGTTTTCAATTTATTCTACATTTTATCCAAATCCTGTACAATGCCCCAATTTATCATTTGGGAAAGTAGAATAGATTTAAATAATTAAACCAATATACAAAGATAATCACCAAATTTGTGATTGTGGTTACTGCCAGGACAAGAAGGATGTGCAATCAGAAAGGGGTGTGTAGTCCGCATCGTCTTGGTGAAATGTCTTATTTCTTCAGCCTGGATGTGAATACTAGGGAGTTGCATATAACAGTGTTTAAACTTTCATGCCTGAAATATTTCAGAATAAAAATGACTAATTACAAAACCAAAAATTAAACATAGAGTCATAGTTAAGATTTATAGGATGCTTGTTTCATCCCAGGTACTTTTCTAGCCACTTTTATATGTATTAACTCAAATAATCCTCACATTTCTACTTGCAAGTAGATGATTTGTTATTAGCCTGATTTTATCAATGAGGAAATAGAAGGACAATTTAGTTAAGTGCCCAGAGGTGGCCCAGCTAGCAGGTATCCACATTCCCAATTTATTGCAGCACTATCCACAATAGCTGAGGCATGGAATCAGCCCAAGTGCCCCTCGTAGATGAATGGAGAAAGCAGAGGTGGTATACATGCACAATGAAATACTATTCAGCCTTCAAAGAAGAACAAAATCTTAACATTTGCAGCAACAGGGATAAAACTGGAGGACATTATGTTAAGTTAAATAAGCCAGACACAGAAAGACAGGTACCACTTGTTGTCTTGCATTTGTGGAAGCTAACAAATAAATCCACCTGAAAGTAGAACAGAGTGAATTTAAGAGATCTGGAAGGGTGAAGGGCAGTGGCATGGAAAGCAGTAAAAGCGAGGCTGGGTTTAATCAGTGCACACGGTATGCCTGGTGGAAATATCACGCTGGGCTCCTTTAATACATACAATTAATGTGTTCATGGAAAAACTTAATTTTAAAAATGCTGCTTTATGGGTGAACCTTGAAAACATCATGCTAAGCGAAAAAAAATTTGAATCATTAAAGATCACATATTTTGTGATTCCATTTGTGTGAAAGGTCAAGAAGAAGCAAATTTTTAAGAGAAAGTAGATTCCTGGTGGGTGGGGGCAAGGACAGGATAGAATCCATGGGAGCAGGAGGGAGGAGTGGTTGCTGATGTGCATGGATTTTATTTCTGGAGCTGTAAAAAAAAAAAATGTTCCACATTCAGGTTGTGGTGATAGCTACACAACACTCTATGTTCAAAGACAAACTGTACACTTTATTTTTCTGCATTTAAAAAATTTTATTAGTTAGTGATGGACCTTTATTTACTTATTTATCTGTTTGTTTATATGTGGTGCTGAGAATCAAACCCAGTGCCTCACACATGCTAGGCAAGCGCTCTACCACTGAGACACAACCCCAGACCATATTTCTCCTTATTTTTATTGGTGAATTATAGTTGTATATCATGATGGATTTGTTCTTGTATATTCATGCATGCACACAATATGACAATGTAACAAAAGTGTGCACTTTCAATGAGTGCATTTTATGGTACATGAACTCTACCTCCATAAATCCATGAAAGATGTGGAGTGATTGGATAAGTTTTGCAGCAGACAAAAAGCAACTATGTTGAATAGTGCAAGACAAGCCCTTAAAACTGTTACATTCACAAGACTCTCAAGCACTGTGACCATGTTCACAGACCTCTGCCTTGCTCCAGTGCTAACTATCTCAATAACACCCAGTATCTTCATGTCTTCTTAACACATAATATCCTTGGGGGATTCTCCTTAAGCATCTTAATCCCACAGACCCAAAACTAAATATGACATCCAATGATACATCCTCAGAACCTTCCGTTTTTGTTTTGTTGTTACGATGTATCTATAGTGTGTATCCTCCTGAAGGAGAGATTTGGGAGACATAAAACCATGCTTACCTTCTTTGTATCTTCAGAGCCAAATAGAAAGCCTATGACAGAGACATTTAATATTTGTTTGAGGAAAGGGAGAAAGATCTAAATAACTGCTCTATTTCTTCAAGGATCAATGCACTTATTCTCTCTTTTTTTTTTAATTTTTCACTTGTTCTTTTTAGACATACATGACAGTAGAGTGGGTTTTGACATATCACACATACGGGGGAATAACTTCCATTCTTGTGATTGTACATGATGTGCAGTGACACTGGTCGTGTGTTCCTACATGAACACAGGAGAGTTATGTTGTTCTCTCTCTTGCTCAGCTGCTGGCTCCATCCAGAAAAGGGGTTTGTGTGGGGCTTCCTCGGACCCGTCTGTGCCATCTCCTCTGTGAGTGATGTCATCAGAGCTCCTTGCTGTCCATCTGAGGGTCACTAGAAGAGCAGGATTATTATAAGGATGGGGACAAGAACAGAAATATTCCTGGATTGTCATGGGTTGGGTTGGGTTTTCCAAGACTTCTACATCTACAAATGCTAATGTTATTTTAAAATGCTAAAACCTACTTCAGTGTAGAATTAATGCTGCATGGCCTAGAATGGAGACATAACAGATTTAAATTTTTATTCAATAAACTTTTGCTATGGGGGTGGGGGTGTAGATCAATGGCAGAGGGTTTGCCTAACATGCACAAGGGTCTGAGTTCCATCCCTGAACTATAAAAGAGAAAAAAAAATATTAATAAACTTTCTATGGTTTCCTTTCTGGTGATCTTTTAGTTTTACATTACAGAATCAATTTTGATATAATTATACAAGCATGGAATATATCTTATTGTAGTTAGGATCCCATGCTTGTGAATGTATGTGATGGTGGTATTCACTGTGATGTTTCCTATATGTACATAGGAAAATTATATCAGATTCATTCTGATGTCTTGTCTTTGCTTCTGTGGTTTCTTGAAGGTCAATTTGGTTCTCTTCCTGATGACCCTCTGGATGGTGAAGAGCAAGTTGTCCTCCGTCAACAGAGACGTGTCCACCCTCCAGAACACAAGGTGAGATGGAGCAGGGGACACAACCCCACAGACCTGGATGATGCCCAAGAGCAAAGCCATGTGCCGGGAAGCCCCTTCATGTCACTCCTACAAGGGCTTCTGAGTGGCCCAGAATTAACAAATGCAGCTGCCCTTCCACAGCTGCCAGCTCAGACTCAGGGCTCTGCTGCTGATGCCCCCAAATGCATCCATCTCTGATGCCAGCTTGGGACTCCCTTGGTTGCAGGAAGAATTGGCATTGGTTGATAAGCAATCCTGCGACTTTATTTCAGCTGTTCTACAGCAAATGTGCAAAGAGCATTTATGTTCTCATGACAGTGGCCACATCTCAGCCTGCACTTTCTTCCACACCCAGAGTTAGAATTGTTCCCAACCGATAACTGTTCCTCCCTCTAGAAAAATCCTACTCCACTTCAATCCTCCAGAGGCATGGTCTCTTCTTCATTCAACATCTTTGTGTAAAATTCATGTCCTTTCTTCTAGGTTCATCTATTAACCCTCCAAATTTTTGTATATCATTATTTAGTTGTATTAGCCACTTGAACAGACCCTAGGATTCATAAAAACATAAATTTTGTCCTGTGGTTGTTTGTTTTCTGAGATGGGGTTTCACTATGTTTCCCGGGCTGGCCTCCAATTTCTGGGCTCAAGAGAACCTCTTGCCTCAGCCTCCCAAACACCTGGGTCTACAAGTGTGTACCCCTGCCCCTTGCTTCTCTTTGTTATTTTTTGTATTGGAGCCCTAGACCAGGACATCCTCAGTCACGCTGGGTTAATAAAATTAGGGATCTTGGTGGAATATTATAAAAATTTTGGAACTAACATTATGAAGTATCACTGTCCTGGGTCCAAGTCCCAAAATGCATTTCTATTGTGGGGTGTCATTGAGAGTAAGATCAGAGATTAATCTGAGAAATCGCTTACAGGAGAGAGTACATGCATCCATGGATGGTGAGAATAGCCTGGTTTTGTTGTGGGTGCATAATGAGCCTCCATTCTCCTCTAACCTAGGATGCTGACATTCAAAGCGACGGCTCATCTCTTCATCTTGGGCTGCACCTGGTGTCTGGGCATCCTGCAGGTGGGCTCCATGGCCCCCGTCATGGCCTACCTCTTTACCATCATCAACAGCCTGCAGGGTGTCTTCATCTTCCTGGTGTACTGCCTCCTCAGCCAACAGGTACCCCTGCCCAGCTCCCACCCAAGCCTTTTCTCCTACACCCCTCTCCATGAGCTGACCCAGAGCATGGGTTTCCTCTGCAGGTGCGGGAGCAGTACAGGAGGTGGTTCACCAGGATCAGGAAGCTGAGAGCTGAACCTGAGTCATACACACTGTCTAGCAAGGCTGCGTCTGACACCTCCAAACCCAGCACCATGGTAGGACCATTCCCTGCTCCCAGAGCACACGTTCCCCTGTTATTAGCAGGATTTCTCTTCTCCTGTCCACAGGCCTTGCTTCCCCTGCCTCCTGGATTCCATCATCATGCCTGCCTGTCACCTGACCTTACCTTATTCTCTCTCCCTCCCTCCCATCAACCTCCTTCCCTCTTATTATCATTGTGTCCCCAACCCTATCTTTGAGTCTCCTGCCCCCTCTTACTCTCATAAAGACCCTAGTGATGACATTAGGCTCACCTGGACAATCCAGGATGATTTTCTCATCTCAAGATGCTTAACATGCATGATCTCACTCACATGTGAAGTTGCAAAAAAGTTGATCTCATAGAAATGAAGAGTAGAACAGTGGTTCCCAGAGGCTGGGGGAGAAGATGGGGATAACAAAAGGTTGATCAGGGGATACTAAGTTACAGTCAGGAGAAAGAAGCTCTGTGGTGCTGTCGCAGAGTAGGGTCAGTAGACAACAAAGTGTGCTGTGCATTTCAAACAGCTGTGAGAGGCTGGGGTGCCGCTCAGTGGTAGAGTCCTTGCCTAGCATGTAGGAGACCCCAGATTCCATCCCAGCACCACATCTTTTTAAAAGTTAGAAGAAAGGATTTTGAAAGTTTTTACCACAAATAAATAATACCTGTTGGAGGAGATAGTTATGCTTAACCTCATTTAAATACTCACAATGTAGACATGTAGGAAAACACCACATTATACCATTAGTATGTGCTATCTAAATAATTTTAATTTAAACATAGATTTTAAAAATCTTTAACACACTCATACTTGAGAAGATCCTTTTTCCATGCATTCTAATATTGACAGGTTATGGGATTAGGATGTGGACATCGTTGGGGTCATTATGTTGTCTACCATACCAGTTACCTAGGTTTGGTTTATCTCTTATGGAGCCATCGAAATGTGCCTCGTGTTGTAGATATTTGAATAAGCATTCCCCACCCTCTCCCTCCACCACAGCCCCTAGAAATGCTAGACACATTGAAGAAAAGAAACATCACTCTTTTTGTGTAGAAAATAGGAAGCCATCAGATAGGGAATGAAGGCTTCTGAAATTCAAATGATCTGATCAAGTGTTTCTACCACCTGGGGGCACTGGACCACAAAGGTCCACTGTGTTGGTTGCCTGATGACATTTTATCTTCCAGTGTTTCCTTAAACTTGATGTCTCCAGGGTTTGAGTTGCTGGAGTATCTTTTTCTCATTTTGGAATCCTTCCCTTGGCTCATTTAATAAAAGCAAAACATTTTGTCTTGTAATCAGTTCTGAATAATTTTCTGAAGCACAGATTTCATAAGACTCAAGGGAAGTTGCTCGTCTAAAATACTATAAATATGCTGAGCTTCCACAGACACATATTTTATGGAAATATTGTGGTGCCTACAAGGAAGGTGGCATGGTCTATGTGGGACTTGGACTTTTCAGGATGTGGAAGGCTCCCCAGAATGCTATATTCCACTTAAGATCTTCCAAAGTGGTGAAGTATTGGTCCAATTGCCAAGGAAATAGATCCCCAGGTAATGTCATGACAGACGTGTTAGTCAGGTCAGGAGGTCAGGAGGAGGAGACAAGACTGGGCAGACAGGGAGACGGGCCCCTGGGTGACTTCCTGGTCAGTGCAGTACAAACAGCACCTTCAGATATTTGCTAAGAAACTTACAAAAGGGCTATTTTTAAGTCAGGACCTACGTGACTGGAGTCCATGCCTCTGCAAGAAGGAAAAACACCTGATGGACATTTTGATTGGACTAAAGGCCGCATGGACACCTGTGGACACTGAGTGCTTTGCCCAGGAGTGTGCAGGGGGTTGACTTCCTGACACCTCCAGATTAAACACGAACCCCTGGACAACAGCCCCTCTTCAGTGTCCCTCTCTGGGACCCCTCCCTCTTGGGGAGCTCTGCTTTCTTCCTATTACTCTAATAAATCCTGTTACTTTGCACTCATTCTTGTGTCCAGGGATTTTATTCTTTAAATTCATGAGAGAGGGAATCAAACTCCATGCTATGTGCTACATTAGTAATCCTGTTTCCATTCAGAAAATAATCTAAATAAGAATTTTCATCTTAAATAAAACCCACTAAACAGGTTTATACTCCAAATTGTCTAAATAAAATGCAGGTACACATTTTTGCATATGCTGTATGTAGTAAGTTTTTTAAAGAATTTTGTGTTCTGCACTTTTGCTTTTGACATTTTTTAAGACCTAAGCAATGGGTTAGATCACTTTTGTGGTAGGAAAAAGCCAGTGCTGTCTCATGGATCATCACGCCTCTCTCTGTACACCACAACATCACAAAGCCCTGGGTAAGAAAGAGGTCAGGAAATACACAGGCAGGTTAGACATAAACATAACATTAGAGCTGTTTCTCCGGGACTCCTTCATTATACTGTTACAGTAATCAATGAAAATGACATAAAACATGGAAATCTTACATCTGCTACCAAACCAAAGTCTGTTTACTGTCGCTGCCTGAAGTGGAAGCCGCCTGGAGCAACGAACACCGCAGGAAAATTCGGAGGCAGGATGAAAATGAAAAAAAGGTCTTTTATTCTTCTTCTCTCTCCGGCTCCAGCAATCACTCCAAACGCTCTAACTCCAACCACCACCTTCTTCTTCTTCCCACACACTCTAACCAACCTCACCCGGTTATATACATATAGCTTTAACAAGGACAAGTGCTTACAGCTCGCGCTTTCAGGTGTGTCACACAGTGTTCACAGACATACAAAGATTCTTTGAATAATGTATTACTATCAGGTGGAAACTAGAACATCTTTTACGGCTCTCAGCTAACCGCAATCTTTAGCTGTCTCCTTGATTATAGGTTCCTTCAGTTTACTCCCTGCTTGAAAAGGGCCCAATGAATCAAGGGCAGTTGTTGGGGTGAGGAAAAATTATTTATTTGGCAAGTCACCAAAACTGAGCTGATGGTGTTCTAGCAGCCTAAAAGACTTTCATAACTCAGCAGAAGCTTGCGCTCCTTTTAATCTTCAGGCAAGGGGGAAAGAAGGGGAGTTAGGTAAGGAAATGACAGGTGACCAGGCTTCTAGGCATCTCTCCAATGGCCTGTAGTAGGAGGTTGCCAAACCTTGTGGCTGGCTAGCTGTTGATTATGATGCTCCTGTAAATCCTGAAAATGCCTTAGTTATTCTCATCTTGGTATCATCAGCCTTGAAGGGAGAGTTGAGAGATTAAGGAGGTTTTAGATAAATCAGATTTGTGCTGCTAGTTGGGAAAAACATTCCTCAAGTGATGAACATATCTACATGCAGCTTGGAGCAGACAGAGTCTGCATCAGTGCTTGAGGTAGCACAGGTGGTGAATCACTTTCTGGGATTTGCAGAGGAGCTAGGCCAGCAGTTCCTCTGTTCTGGGCCCTCTCGGCCAAGGTACCTGGAACTATGCTCATACCTGGGAACCTGCTCATCATCCTGGCCACCAGCTGGGACTCCAAATAATGTGTCAATCTAAATTTCTAAAGATACTTCTAAATGGGTTTTGGAGGCGATATTATCTCTGATTGAGGACCACAGGCCTATGGCGTAAGATCTATATAAATCTTCATAGGGTTCCACTCAAAACCCATCCATTACTCATTTTGTGACTTCGGGCAGATCATTTAAATCTGGAGTCCCATTTCTGCAAATTTAGACTTAGTTTCCTAATAGTGCTAACAATGAGAATGGACTTTTATAAATGTTAAATAAGAAACTCCTTATGTTTTCATTAGCTTTTTTCACCACTGTGACCAAAAGACCTGACAAGAGCAATGTGGGAGGAAAACTTCATTTGGGGGCTCATGGTTTCTGAGATATCAGCCTATGGATGGACATCTGTACTCTTTGGGTCTCTGGGTGAGGCTGAACATCATGGTGGGTTAGTGTGGTGAAGAAAGTGGTACTGGGCATGACGATTGGAAGCAGAGAGAGATTCACTCAACAAAGAGAAAATATCTATCCCAAAGGTGCACTTCCAAGGACCCACCTCCTCCAGCCACAGCCCTCCTGCCTACAGTCACCTCCCAGGTAAGCCCCTAATCACTGATAGGAATACAGCACGTATAGCCCAATCATTTCACCTCTAAAACTTCTTGCTTTGTCTCACACTTGAGGGGATAACTTATATCTGAATCATAACACCTTATAAGTCATTAATCTCTTTTCAAGGTGCAGAAAAAGATCTGAACATAACTCTCATAATTACCAAATACTTTATAAATTAAGAACAAAATTACAGCTCTGAATTTGTCTTAGTTTTATAAGCATTAAGCTCTTAATTGTTTTGCCAAAAGCACCATGAAGCCAAGCAACATTGTACACACAGTCATATCACAGGAACACAATTCTCCCATTGTTGAGGAGGAAAATTACAATTTTTCTGAGGATATCAGATGCTGTGTCCCTTAAAGTGAGTTCTGCTTTTGTTGTCTAAGGGAAGAAGTAAAGACAGTGTCTTTCATTTTATGCTTTGGAGAAAACGTCAACTCAGGGTTGGGAAAAGTTGTTAGGAAGTCAGATCTCTGGAAACCAAGAGTTCATTGAGGAGTAATGAAGGTTGGTTTTCACCTGGTCTCTTGAGGATAGAATCTGGAAAAAAAAATTTTTTTTTTCTTTCTGTGCAGAGCAGTGTCCCACAGGGACATGATGTGCTCAGGGATTGAATAACAAGA